>JAWNPD010000454.1:0-81421 GCA_035045305.1 Drosophila maculinotata
GCTTGGTATTGCTATGGCCATTTTTAAATGGCAATCTATAATTCTGATCTTAACGAGTCTAAAAAGGTATACCACTCAAAGATCGGACTTATTTTGGCCGAGATATGCAAGTTATGAAGCTCCAAAAAATCTTATTTTTTTTGTTAATGCTGAAAATATTACATGGTCATCTTTGAATGCTCATAACTCGGGTATTTGATGTCGGATCATGGTCATTTTTGGCAAAAAATGAAATTAGCTGGCATGGCCATTTTTAAATGGCAATCTATAATTCTGATCTTAACGAGTCTAAAAAGGTATACCACTCAAAGATCGGACTTATTTTGGCCGAGATATGCAAGTTATGAAGCTCCAAAAATCTTATTTTTTTGTTAATGCTGAAAATATTACATGGTCATCTTTGAATGCTCATAACTCGGGTATTTGATGTCGGATCATGGTCATCTTTTTCAAAAAATGAAATTTGCTGGCATGGCCATTTTTAAATGGCAATCTATAATTCTGATCTTAACGAGTCTAAAAAGGTATACCACTCAAAGATCGGACTTATTTTGGCCGAGATATGCAAGTTATGAAGCTCCAAAAATCTATATTTTTTTGTTAATGCTGAAAATATTACATGGTCATCTTTGAATGCTCATAACTCGGGTATTTGATGTCGGATCATGGTCATTTTTGGCAAAAAATGAAATTTGCTGGCATGGCCATTTTTAAATGGCAATCTATAATTCTGATCTTAACGAGTCTAAAAAGGTATACCACTCAAAGATCGGACTTATTTTGGCCGAGATATGCAAGTTATGAAGCTCCAAAAATCTTATTTTTTTGTTAATGCTGAAAATATTACATGGTCATCTTTGAATGCTCATAACTCGGGTATTTGATGTCGGATCATGGTCATTTTTGGCAAAAAATGAAATTTGCTGGCATGGCCATTTTTAAATGGCAATCTCATAATTCTGATCTTAACTGAGTCTAAAAAGGTATACCACTCAAAGATCGGACTTATTTTGGCCGAGATATGCAAGTTATGAAGCTCCAAAAATCTTATTTTTTTGTTAATGCTGAAAATATTACATGGTCATCTTTGAATGCTCATAACTCGGGTATTTGATGTCGGATCATGGTCATTTTTGGCAAAAAATGAAATTTGCTGGCATGGCCATTTTTAAATGGCAATCTATAATTCTGATCTTAACGAGTCTAAAAAGGTATACCACTCAAAAGATCGGACTTATTTTGGCCGAGATATGCAAGTTATGAAGCTCCAAAAATCTTATTTTTTTGTTAATGCTGAAAATATTACATGGTCATCTTTGAATGCTCATAACTCGGGTATTTGATGTCGGATCATGGTCATTTTTGGCAAAAAATGAAATTTGCTGGCATGGCCATTTTTAAATGGCAATCTATAATTCTGATCTTAACGAGTCTAAAAAGGTATACCACTCAAAGATCGGACTTATTTTGGCCGAGATATGCAAGTTATGAAGCTCCAAAAATCTTATTTTTTTGTTAATGCTGAAAATATTACATGGTCATCTTTGAATGCTCATAACTACGGGTATTTGATGTCGGATCATGGTCATTTTTGGCAAAAAATGAAATTTGCTGGCATGGCCATTTTTAAATGGCAATCTATAATTCTGATCTTAACGAGTCTAAAAAGGTATACCACTCAAAGATCGGACTTATTTTGGCCGAGATATGCAAGTTATGAAGCTCCAAAAATCTTATTTTTTTGTTAATGCTGAAAATATTACATGGTCATCTTTGAATGCTCATAACTCGGGTATTTGATGTCGGATCATGGTCATTTTTGGCAAAAAATGAAATTTGCTGGCATGGCCATTTTTAAATGGCAATCTATAATTCTGATCTTAACGAGTCTAAAAAGGTATACCACTCAAAGATCGGACTTATTTTGGCCGAGATATGCAAGTTATGAAGCTCCAAAAATCTTATTTTTTTGTTAATGCTGAAAATATTACATGGTCATATCTTTGAATGCTCATAACTCGGGTATTTGATGTCGGATCATGGTCATTTTTGGCAAAAAATGAAATTTGCTGGCATGGCCATTTTTAAATGGCAATCTATAATTCTGATCTTAACGAGTCTAAAAAGGTATACCACTCAAAGATCGGACTTATTTTGGCCGAGATATGCAAGTTATGAAGCTCCAAAAATCTTATTTTTTTTGTTAATGCTGAAAATATTACATGGTCATCTTTGAATGCTCATAACTCGGGTATTTGATGTCGGATCATGGTCATTTTTGGCAAAAAAATGAAATTTGCTGGCATGGCCATTTTTAAATGGCAATCTATAATTCTGATCTTAACGAGTCTAAAAAGGTATACCACTCAAAGATCGGACTTATTTTGGCCGAGATATGCAAGTTATGAAGCTCCAAAAATCTTATTTTTTTGTTAATGCTGAAAATATTACATGGTCATCTTTGAATGCTCATAACTCGGGTATTTGATGTCGGATCATGGTCATTTTTGGCAAAAAATGAAATTTGCTGGCATGGCCATTTTTAAATGGCAATCTATAATTCTGATCTTAACGAGTCTAAAAAGGTATACCACTCAAAGATCGGACTTATTTTGGCCGAGATATGCAAGTTATGAAGCTCCAAAAAATCTTATTTTTTTGTTAATGCTGAAAATATTACATGGTCATCTTTGAATGCTCATAACTCGGGTATTTGATGTCGGATCATGGTCATTTTTGGCAAAAAAGAATTAAATTTGCTGGCATGGCCATTTTTAAATGGCAATCTATAATTCTGATCTTAACGAGTCTAAAAAGGTATACCACTCAAAGATCGGACTTATTTTGGCCGAGATATGCAAGTTATGAAGCTCCAAAAATCTTATTTTTTTGTTAATGCTGAAAATATTACATGGTCATCTTTGAATGCTCATAACTCGGGTATTTGATGTCGGATCATGGTCATTTTTGGCAAAAAATGAAATTTGCTGGCATGGCCATTTTTAAATGGCAATCTATAATTCTGATCTTAACGAGTCTAAAAAGGTATACCACTCAAAGATCGGACTTATTTTGGCCGAGATATGCAAGTTATGAAGCTCCAAAAATCTTATTTTTTTGTTAATGCTGAAAATATTACATGGTCATCTTTGAATGCTCATAACTCGGGTATTTGATGTCGGATCATGGTCATTTTTGGCAAAAAATGAAATTTGCTGGCATGGCCATTTTTAAATGGCAATCTATAATTCTGATCTTAACGAGTCTAAAAAGGTATACCACTCAAAGATCGGACTTATTTTGGCCGAGATATGCAAGTTATGAAGCTCCAAAAATCTTATTTTTTTGTTAATGCTGAAAATATTACATGGTCATCTTTGAATGCTCATAACTCGGGTATTTGATGTCGGATCATGGTCATTTTTGGCAAAAAATGAAATTTGCTGGCATGGCCATTTTTAAATGGCAATCTATAATTCTGATCTTAACGAGTCTAAAAAGGTATACCACTCAAAGATCGGACTTATTTTGGCCGAGATATGCAAGTTATGAAGCTCCAAAAATCTTATTTTTTTGTTAATGCTGAAAATATTACATGGTTATCTTTGAATGCTCATAACTCGGGTATTTGATGTCGGATCATGGTCATTTTTGGAAAAAAATGAAATTTGCTGGCATGGCCATTTTTAAATGGCAATCTATAATTCTGATCTTAACGAGTCTAAAAAGGTATACCACTCAAAGATCGGACTTATTTTGGCCGAGATATGCAAGTTATGAAGCTCCAAAAATCTTATTTTTTTGTTAATGCTGAAAATATTACATGGTTATCTTTGAATGCTCATAACTCGGGTATTTGATGTCGGATCATGGTCATTTTTGGCAAAAAATGAAATTTGCTGGCATGGCCATTTTTAAATGGCAATCTATAATTCTGATCTTAACGAGTCTAAGAAGGTATACCACTCAAAGATCGGACTTATTTTGGCCGAGATATGCAAGTTATGAAGCTCCAAAAATCTTATTTTTTTGTTAATGCTGAAAATATTACATGGTCATCTTTGAATGCTCATAACTCGGGTATTTGATGTCGGATCATGGTCATTTTTGGCAAAAAATTAAATTTGCTGGCATGGCCATTTTTAAATGGCAATCTATAATTCTGATCTTAACGAGTCTAAAAAGGTATACCACTCAAAGATCGGACTTATTTTGGCCGAGATATGCAAGTTATGAAGCTCCAAAAATCTAATTTTTTTGTTAATGCTGAAAATATTACATGGTCATCTTTGAATGCTCATAACTCGGGTATTTGATGTCGGATCATGGTCATTTTTGGCAAAAAATGAAATTTGCTGGCATGGCCATTTTTAAATGGCAATCTATAATTCTGATCTTAACGAGTCTAAAAAGGTATACCACTCAAAGATCGGACTTATTTTGGCCGAGATATGCAAGTTATGAAGCTCCAAAAATCTTATTTTTTTGTTAATGCTGAAAATATTACATGGTCATCTTTGAATGCTCATAACTCGGGTATTTGATGTCGGATCATGGTCATTTTTGGCAAAAAATGAAATTTGCTGGCATGGCCATTTTTAAATGGCAATCTATAATTCTGATCTTAACGAGTCTAAAAAGGTATACCACTCAAAGATCGGACTTATTTTGGCCGAGATATGCAAGTTATGAAGCTCCAAAAATCTTATTTTTTTGTTAATGCTGAAAATATTACATGGTCATCTTTGAATGCTCATAACTCGGGTATTTGATGTCGGATCATGGTCATTTTTGGCAAAAAATGAAATTTGCTGGCATGGCCATTTTTAAATGGCAATCTATAATTCTGATCTTAACGAGTCTAAAAAGGTATACCACTCAAAGATCGGACTTATTTTGGCCGAGATATGCAAGTTATGAAGCTCCAAAAATCTTATTTTTTTGTTAATGCTGAAAATATTACATGGTCATCTTTGAATGCTCATAACTCGGGTATTTGATGTCGGATCATGGTCATTTTTGGCAAAAAATGAAATTTGCTGGCATGGCCATTTTTAAATGGCAATCTATAATTCTGATCTTAACGAGTCTAAAAAGGTATACCACTCAAAGATCGGACTTATTTTGGCCGAGATATGCAAGTTATGAAGCTCCAAAAATCTTATTTTTTTGTTAATGCTGAAAATATTACATGGTCATCTTTGAATGCTCATAACTCGGGTATTTGATGTCGGATCATGGTCATTTTTGGCAAAAAATTAAATTTGCTGGCATGGCCATTTTTAAATGGCAATCTATAATTCTGATCTTAACGAGTCTAAAAAGGTATACCACTCAAAGATCGGACTTATTTTGGCCGAGATATGCAAGTTATGAAGCTCAAAAAATCTTATTTTTTTGTTAATGCTGAAAATATTACATGGTCATCTTTGAATGCTCATAACTCGGGTATTTGATGTCGGATCATGGTCATTTTTGGCAAAAAAAATGAAATTTGCTGGCATGGCCATTTTTAAATGGCAATCTATAATTCTGATCTTAACGAGTCTAAAAAGGTATACCACTCAAAGATCGGACTTATTTTGGCCGAGATATGCAAGTTATGAAGCTCC
Organism: Drosophila maculinotata; assembly: GCA_035045305.1. Lineage (NCBI taxonomy): Eukaryota > Metazoa > Arthropoda > Insecta > Diptera > Drosophilidae > Drosophila > Drosophila maculinotata. The sequence continues at coordinate 5,613 of JAWNPD010000454.1, forward strand.
AAAAATCTTATTTTTTTGTTAATGCTGAAAATATTACATGGTCATCTTTGAATGCTCATAACTCGGGTATTTGATGTCGGATCATGGTCATTTTTGGCAAAAAATGAAATTTGCTGGCATGGCCATTTTTAAATGGCAATCTATAATTCTGATCTTAACGAGTCTAAAAAGGTATACCACTCAAAGATCGGACTTATTTTGGCCGAGATATGCAAGTTATGAAGCTCCAAAAATCTTATTTTTTTGTTAATGCTGAAAATATTACATGGTCATCTTTGAATGCTCATAACTCGGGTATTTGATGTCGGATCATGGTCATTTTTGGCAAAAAATGAAATTTGCTGGCATGGCCATTTTTAAATGGCAATCTATAATTCTGATCTTAACGAGTCTAAAAAGGTATACCACTCAAAGATCGGACTTATTTTGGCCGAGATATGCAAGTTATGAAGCTCCAAAAATCTTATTTTTTTGTTAATGCTGAAAATATTACATGGTCATCTTTGAATGCTCATAACTCGGGTATTTGATGTCGGATCATGGTCATTTTTGGCAAAAAATGAAATTTGCTGGCATGGCCATTTTTAAATGGCAATCTATAATTCTGATCTTAACGAGTCTAAAAAGGTATACCACTCAAAGATCGGACTTATTTTGGCCGAGATATGCAAGTTATGAAGCTCCAAAAATCTTATTTTTTTGTTAATGCTGAAAATATTACATGGTCATCTTTGAATGCTCATAACTCGGGTATTTGATGTCGGATCATGGTCATTTTTGGCAAAAAATTAAATTTGCTGGCATGGCCATTTTTAAATGGCAATCTATAATTCTGATCTTAACGAGTCTAAAAAGGTATACCACTCAAAGATCGGACTTATTTTGGCCGAGATATGCAAGTTATGAAGCTCCAAAAATCTTATTTTTTTGTTAATGCTGAAAATATTACATGGTCATCTTTGAATGCTCATAACTCGGGTATTTGATGTCGGATCATGGTCATTTTTGGCAAAAAATTAAATTTGCTGGCATGGCCATTTTTAAATGGCAATCTATAATTCTGATCTTAACGAGTCTAAAAAGGTATACCACTCAAAGATCGGACTTATTTTGGCCGAGATATGCAAGTTATGAAGCTCCAAAAATCTTATTTTTTTGTTAATGCTGAAAATATTACATGGTCATCTTTGAATGCTCATAACTCGGGTATTTGATGTCGGATCATGGTCATTTTTGGCAAAAAATTAAATTTGCTGGCATGGCCATTTTTAAATGGCAATCTATAATTCTGATCTTAACGAGTCTAAAAAGGTATACCACTCAAAGATCGGACTTATTTTGGCCGAGATATGCAAGTTATGAAGCTCCAAAAATCTTATTTTTTTGTTAATGCTGAAAATATTACATGGTCATCTTTGAATGCTCATAACTCGGGTATTTGATGTCGGATCATGGTCATTTTTGGCAAAAAATGAAATTTGCTGGCATGGCCATTTTTAAATGGCAATCTATAATTCTGATCTTAACGAGTCTAAAAAGGTATACCACTCAAAGATCGGACTTATTTTGGCCGAGATATGCAAGTTATGAAGCTCCAAAAATCTTATTTTTTTGTTAATGCTGAAAATATTACATGGTCATCTTTGAATGCTCATAACTCGGGTATTTGATGTCGGATCATGGTCATTTTTGGCAAAAAATGAAATTTGCTGGCATGGCCATTTTTAAATGGCAATCTATAATTCTGATCTTAACGAGTCTAAAAAGGTATACCACTCAAAGATCGGACTTATTTTGGCCGAGATATGCAAGTTATGAAGCTCCAAAAATCTTATTTTTTTGTTAATGCTGAAAATATTACATGGTCATCTTTGAATGCTCATAACTCGGGTATTTGATGTCGGATCATGGTCATTTTTGGCAAAAAATTAAATTTGTTGGCATGGCCATTTTTAAATGGCAATCTATAATTCTGATCTTAACGAGTCTAAAAAGGTATACCACTCAAAGATCGGACTTATTTTGGCCGAGATATGCAAGTTATGAAGCTCCAAAAATCTTATTTTTTTGTTAATGCTGAAAATATTACATGGTCATCTTTGAATGCTCATAACTCGGGTATTTGATGTCGGATCATGGTCATTTTTGGCAAAAAATGAAATTTGCTGGCATGGCCATTTTTAAATGGCAATCTATAATTCTGATCTTAACGAGTCTAAAAAGGTATACCACTCAAAGATCGGACTTATTTTGGCCGAGATATGCAAGTTATGAAGCTCCAAAAATCTTATTTTTTTGTTAATGCTGAAAATATTACATGGTCATCTTTGAATGCTCATAACTCGGGTATTTGATGTCGGATCATGGTCATTTTTGGCAAAAAATGAAATTTGCTGGCATGGCCATTTTTAAATGGCAATCTATAATTCTGATCTTAACGAGTCTAAAAAGGTATACCACTCAAAGATCGGACTTATTTTGGCCGAGATATGCAAGTTATGAAGCTCCAAAAATCTTATTTTTTTGTTAATGCTGAAAATATTACATGGTCATCTTTGAATGCTCATAACTCGGGTATTTGATGTCGGATCATGGTCATTTTTGGCAAAAATTGAAATTTGCTGGCATGGCCATTTTTAAATGGCAATCTATAATTCTGATCTTAACGAGTCTAAAAAGGTATACCACTCAAAGATCGGACTTATTTTGGCCGAGATATGCAAGTTATGAAGCTCCAAAAATCTTATTTTTTTGTTAATGCTGAAAATATTACATGGTCATCTTTGAATGCTCATAACTCGGGTATTTGATGTCGGATCATGGTCATTTTTGGCAAAAAATGAAATTTGCTGGCATGGCCATTTTTAAATGGCAATCTATAATTCTGATCTTAACGAGTCTAAAAAGGTATACCACTCAAAGATCGGACTTATTTTGGCCGAGATATGCAAGTTATGAAGCTCCAAAAATCTTATTTTTTTGTTAATGCTGAAAATATTACATGGTCATCTTTGAATGCTCATAACTCGGGTATTTGATGTCGGATCATGGTCATTTTTGGCAAAAAATGAAATTTGCTGGCATGGCCATTTTTAAATGGCAATCTATAATTCTGATCTTAACGAGTCTAAAAAGGTATACCACTCAAAGATCGGACTTATTTTGGCCGAGATATGCAAGTTATGAAGCTCCAAAAATCTTAATTTTTTTGTTAATGCTGAAAATATTACATGGTCATCTTTGAATGCTCATAACTCGGGTATTTGATGTCGGATCATGGTCATTTTTGGCAAAAAATGAAATTTGCTGGCATGGCCATTTTTAAATGGCAATCTATAATTCTGATCTTAACGAGTCTAAAAAGGTATACCACTCAAAGATCGGACTTATTTTGGCCGAGATATGCAAGTTATGAAGCTCCAAAAATCTTATTTTTTTGTTAATGCTGAAAATATTACATGGTCATCTTTGAATGCTCATAACTCGGGTATTTGATGTCGGATCATGGTCATTTTTGGCAAAAAATGAAATTTGCTGGCATGGCCATTTTTAAATGGCAATCTATAATTCTGATCTTAACGAGTCTAAAAAGGTATACCACTCAAAGATCGGACTTATTTTGGCCGAGATATGCAAGTTATGAAGCTCCAAAAATCTTATTTTTTTGTTAATGCTGAAAATATTACATGGTCATCTTTGAATGCTCATAACTCGGGTATTTGATGTCGGATCATGGTCATTTTTGGCAAAAAATGAAATTTGCTGGCATGGCCATTTTTAAATGGCAATCTATAATTCTGATCTTAACGAGTCTAAAAAGGTATACCACTCAAAGATCGGACTTATTTTGGCCGAGATATGCAAGTTATGAAGCTCCAAAAATCTTATTTTTTTGTTAATGCTGAAAATATTACATGGTCATCTTTGAATGCTCATAACTCGGGTATTTGATGTCGGATCATGGTCATTTTTGGCAAAAAATGAAATTTGCTGGCATGGCCATTTTTAAATGGCAATCTATAATTCTGATCTTAACGAGTCTAAAAAGGTATACCACTCAAAGATCGGACTTATTTTGGCCGAGATATGCAAGTTATGAAGCTCCAAAAATCTTATTTTTTTGTTAATGCTGAAAATATTACATGGTCATCTTTGAATGCTCATAACTCGGGTATTTGATGTCGGATCATGGTCATTTTTGGCAAAAAATGAAATTTGCTGGCATGGCCATTTTTAAATGGCAATCTATAATTCTGATCTTAACGAGTCTAAAAAGGTATACCACTCAAAGATCGGACTTATTTTGGCCGAGATATGCAAGTTATGAAGCTCCAAAAATCTTATTTTTTTGTTAATGCTGAAAATATTACATGGTCATCTTTGAATGCTCATAACTCGGGTATTTGATGTCGGATCATGGTCATTTTTGGCAAAAAATGAAATTTGCTGGCATGGCCATTTTTAAATGGCAATCTATAATTCTGATCTTAACGAGTCTAAAAAGGTATACCACTCAAAGATCGGACTTATTTTGGCCGAGATATGCAAGTTATGAAGCTCCAAAAATCTTATTTTTTTGTTAATGCTGAAAATATTACATGGTCATCTTTGAATGCTCATAACTCGGGTATTTGATGTCGGATCATGGTCATTTTTGGCAAAAAATGAAATTTGCTGGCATGGCCATTTTTAAATGGCAATCTATAATTCTGATCTTAACGAGTCTAAAAAAGGTATACCACTCAAAGATCGGACTTATTTTGGCCGAGATATGCAAGTTATGAAGCTCCAAAAATCTTATTTTTTTGTTAATGCTGAAAATATTACATGGTCATCTTTGAATGCTCATAACTCGGGTATTTGATGTCGGATCATGGTCATTTTTGGCAAAAAATGAAATTTGCTGGCATGGCCATTTTTAAATGGCAATCTATAATTCTGATCTTAACGAGTCTAAAAAGGTATACCACTCAAAGATCGGACTTATTTTGGCCGAGATATGCAAGTTATGAAGCTCCAAAAATCTTATTTTTTTGTTAATGCTGAAAATATTACATGGTCATCTTTGAATGCTCATAACCTCGGGTATTTGATGTCGGATCATGGTCATTTTTGGCAAAAAATGAAATTTGCTGGCATGGCCATTTTTAAATGGCAATCTATAATTCTGATCTTAACGAGTCTAAAAAGGTATACCACTCAAAGATCGGACTTATTTTGGCCGAGATATGCAAGTTATGAAGCTCCAAAAATCTTATTTTTTTGTTAATGCTGAAAATATTACATGGTCATCTTTGAATGCTCATAACTCGGGTATTTGATGTCGGATCATGGTCATTTTTGGCAAAAAATTAAATTTGCTGGCATGGCCATTTTTAAATGGCAATCTATAATTCTGATCTTAACGAGTCTAAAAAGGTATACCACTCAAAGATCGGACTTATTTTGGCCGAGATATGCAAGTTATGAAGCTCCAAAAATCTTATTTTTTTGTTAATGCTGAAAATATTACATGGTCATCTTTGAATGCTCATAACTCGGGTATTTGATGTCGGATCATGGTCATTTTTGGCAAAAAATGAAATTTGCTGGCATGGCCATTTTTAAATGGCAATCTATAATTCTGATCTTAACGAGTCTAAAAAGGTATACCACTCAAAGATCGGACTTATTTTGGCCGAGATATGCAAGTTATGAAGCTCCAAAAATCTTATTTTTTTGTTAATGCTGAAAATATTACATGGTCATCTTTGAATGCTCATAACTCGGGTATTTGATGTCGGATCATGGTCATTTTTGGCAAAAAATGAAATTTGCTGGCATGGCCATTTTTAAATGGCAATCTATAATTCTGATCTTAACGAGTCTAAAAAGGTATACCACTCAAAGATCGGACTTATTTTGGCCGAGATATGCAAGTTATGAAGCTCCAAAAATCTTATTTTTTTGTTAATGCTGAAAATATTACATGGTCATCTTTGAATGCTCATAACTCGGGTATTTGATGTCGGATCATGGTCATTTTTGGCAAAAAATGAAATTTGCTGGCATGGCCATTTTTAAATGGCAATCTATAATTCTGATCTTAACGAGTCTAAAAAGGTATACCACTCAAAGATCGGACTTATTTTGGCCGAGATATGCAAGTTATGAAGCTCCAAAAATCTTATTTTTTTGTTAATGCTGAAAATATTACATGGTCATCTTTGAATGCTCATAACTCGGGTATTTGATGTCGGATCATGGTCATTTTTGGCAAAAAATGAAATTTGCTGGCATGGCCATTTTTAAATGGCAATCTATAATTCTGATCTTAACGAGTCTAAAAAGGTATACCACTCAAAGATCTGACTTATTTTGGCCGAGATATGCAAGTTATGAAGCTCCAAAAATCTTATTTTTTTGTTAATGCTGAAAATATTACATGGTCATCTTTGAATGCTCATAACTCGGGTATTTGATGTCGGATCATGGTCATTTTTGGCAAAAAATGAAATTTGCTGGCATGGCCATTTTTAAATGGCAATCTATAATTCTGATCTTAACGAGTCTAAAAAGGTATACCACTCAAAGATCGGACTTATTTTGGCCGAGATATGCAAGTTATGAAGCTCCAAAAATCTTATTTTTTTGTTAATGCTGAAAATATTACATGGTCATCTTTGAATGCTCATAACTCGGGTATTTGATGTCGGATCATGGTCATTTTTGGCAAAAAATGAAATTTGCTGGCATGGCCATTTTTAAATGGCAATCTATAATTCTGATCTTAACGAGTCTAAAAAGGTATACCACTCAAAGATCGGACTTATTTTGGCCGAGATATGCAAGTTATGAAGCTCCAAAAATCTTATTTTTTTGTTAATGCTGAAAATATTACATGGTCATCTTTGAATGCTCATAACTCGGGTATTTGATGTCGGATCATGGTCATTTTTGGCAAAAAATGAAATTTGCTGGCATGGCCATTTTTAAATGGCAATCTATAATTCTGATCTTAACGAGTCTAAAAAGGTATACCACTCAAAGATCGGACTTATTTTGGCCGAGATATGCAAGTTATGAAGCTCCAAAAATCTTATTTTTTTGTTAATGCTGAAAATATTACATGGTCATCTTTGAATGCTCATAACTCGGGTATTTGATGTCGGATCATGGTCATTTTTGGCAAAAAATGAAATTTGCTGGCATGGCCATTTTTAAATGGCAATCTATAATTCTGATCTTAACGAGTCTAAAAAGGTATACCACTCAAAGATCGGACTTATTTTGGCCGAGATATGCAAGTTATGAAGCTCCAAAAATCTTATTTTTTTGTTAATGCTGAAAATATTACATGGTCATCTTTGAATGCTCATAACTCGGGTATTTGATGTCGGATCATGGTCATTTTTGGCAAAAAATTAAATTTGCTGGCATGGCCATTTTTAAATGGCAATCTATAATTCTGATCTTAACGAGTCTAAAAAGGTATACCACTCAAAGATCGGACTTATTTTGGCCGAGATATGCAAGTTATGAAGCTCCAAAAATCTTATTTTTTTGTTAATGCTGAAAATATTACATGGTCATCTTTGAATGCTCATAACTCGGGTATTTGATGTCGGATCATGGTCATTTTTGGCAAAAAATGAAATTTGCTGGCATGGCCATTTTTAAATGGCAATCTATAATTCTGATCTTAACGAGTCTAAAAAGGTATACCACTCAAAGATCGGACTTATTTTGGCCGAGATATGCAAGTTATGAAGCTCCAAAAATCTTATTTTTTTGTTAATGCTGAAAATATTACATGGTCATCTTTGAATGCTCATAACTCGGGTATTTGATGTCGGATCATGGTCATTTTTGGCAAAAAATGAAATTTGCTGGCATGGCCATTTTTAAATGGCAATCTATAATTCTGATCTTAACGAGTCTAAAAAGGTATACCACTCAAAGATCGGACTTATTTTGTCCGAGATATGCAAGTTATGAAGCTCCAAAAATCTTATTTTTTTGTTAATGCTGAAAATATTACATGGTCATCTTTGAATGCTCATAACCTCGGGTATTTGATGTCGGATCATGGTCATTTTTGGCAAAAAATGAAATTTGCTGGCATGGCCATTTTTAAATGGCAATCTATAATTCTGATCTTAACGAGTCTAAAAAGGTATACCACTCAAAGATCGGACTTATTTTGGCCGAGATATGCAAGTTATGAAGCTCCAAAAATCTTATTTTTTTGTTAATGCTGAAAATATTACATGGTCATCTTTGAATGCTCATAACTCGGGTATTTGATGTCGGATCATGGTCATTTTTGGCAAAAAATGAAATTTGCTGGCATGGCCATTTTTAAATGGCAATCTATAATTCTGATCTTAACGAGTCTAAAAAGGTATACCACTCAAAGATCGGACTTATTTTGGCCGAGATATGCAAGTTATGAAGCTCCAAAAATCTTATTTTTTTGTTAATGCTGAAAATATTACATGGTCATCTTTGAATGCTCATAACTCGGGTATTTGATGTCGGATCATGGTCATTTTTGGCAAAAAATGAAATTTGCTGGCATGGCCATTTTTAAATGGCAATCTATAATTCTGATCTTAACGAGTCTAAAAAGGTATACCACTCAAAGATCGGACTTATTTTGGCCGAGATATGCAAGTTATGAAGCTCCAAAAATCTTATTTTTTTGTTAATGCTGAAAATATTACATGGTCATCTTTGAATGCTCATAACTCGGGTATTTGATGTCGGATCATGGTCATTTTTGGCAAAAAATGAAATTTGCTGGCATGGCCATTTTTAAATGGCAATCTATAATTCTGATCTTAACGAGTCTAAAAAGGTATACCACTCAAAGATCGGACTTATTTTGGCCGAGATATGCAAGTTATGAAGCTCCAAAAATCTTATTTTTTTGTTAATGCTGAAAATATTACATGGTCATCTTTGAATGCTCATAACTCGGGTATTTGATGTCGGATCATGGTCATTTTTGGCAAAAAATGAAATTTGCTGGCATGGCCATTTTTAAATGGCAATCTATAATTCTGATCTTAACGAGTCTAAAAAGGTATACCACTCAAAGATCGGACTTATTTTGGCCGAGATATGCAAGTTATGAAGCTCCAAAAATCTTATTTTTTTGTTAATGCTGAAAATATTACATGGTCATCTTTGAATGCTTAAAACTCGGGTATTTGATGTCGGATCATGGTCATTTTTGGCAAAAAAATGAAATTTGCTGGCATGGCCATTTTTAAATGGCAATCTATAATTCTGATCTTAACGAGTCTAAAAAGGTATACCACTCAAAGATCGGACTTATTTTGGCCGAGATATGCAAGTTATGAAGCTCCAAAAATCTTATTTTTTTGTTAATGCTGAAAATATTACATGGTCATCTTTGAATGCTCATAACTCGGGTATTTGATGTCGGATCATGGTCATTTTTGGCAAAAAATTAAATTTGCTGGCATGGCCATTTTTAAATGGCAATCTATAATTCTGATCTTAACGAGTCTAAAAAGGTATACCACTCAAAGATCGGACTTATTTTGGCCGAGATATGCAAGTTATGAGCCTCCAAAAATCTTATTTTTTTGTTAATGCTGAAAATATTACATGGTTATCTTTGAATGCTCATAACTCGGGTATTTGATGTCGGATCATGGTCATTTTTGGCAAAAAATGAAATTTGCTGGCATGGCCATTTTTAAATGGCAATCTATAATTCTGATCTTAACGAGTCTAAAAAGGTATACCACTCAAAGATCGGACTTATTTTGGCCGAGATATGCAAGTTATGAAGCTCCAAAAATCTTATTTTTTTGTTAATGCTGAAAATATTACATGGTCATCTTTGAATGCTCATAACTCGGGTATTTGATGTCGGATCATGGTCATTTTTGGCAAAAAATGAAATTTGCTGGCATGGCCATTTTTAAATGGCAATCTATAATTCTGATCTTAACGAGTCTAAAAAGGTATACCACTCAAAGATCGGACTTATTTTGGCCGAGATATGCAAGTTATGAAGCTCCAAAAATCTTATTTTTTTGTTAATGCTGAAAATATTACATGGTCATCTTTGAATGCTCATAACTCGGGTATTTGATGTCGGATCATGGTCATTTTTGGCAAAAAATGAAATTTGCTGGCATGGCCATTTTTAAATGGCAATCTATAATTCTGATCTTAACGAGTCTAAAAAGGTATACCACTCAAAGATCGGACTTATTTTGGCCGAGATATGCAAGTTATGAAGCTCCAAAAATCTTATTTTTTTGTTAATGCTGAAAATATTACATGGTCATCTTTGAATGCTCATAACTCGGGTATTTGATGTCGGATCATGGTCATTTTTGGCAAAAAATTAAATTTGCTGGCATGGCCATTTTTAAATGGCAATCTATAATTCTGATCTTAACGAGTCTAAAAAGGTATACCACTCAAAGATCGGACTTATTTTGGCCGAGATATGCAAGTTATGAAGCTCCAAAAATCTAATTTTTTTGTTAATGCTGAAAATATTACATGGTCATCTTTGAATGCTCATAACTCGGGTATTTGATGTCGGATCATGGTCATTTTTGGCAAAAAATTAAATTTGCTGGCATGGCCATTTTTAAATGGCAATCTATAATTCTGATCTTAACGAGTCTAAAAAGGTATACCACTCAAAGATCGGACTTATTTTGGCCGAGATATGCAAGTTATGAAGCTCCAAAAATCTTATTTTTTTGTTAATGCTGAAAATATTACATGGTCATCTTTGAATGCTCATAACTCGGGTATTTGATGTCGGATCATGGTCCTTTTTGGCAAAAAATGAAATTTGCTGGCATGGCCATTTTTAAATGGCAATCTATAATTCTGATCTTAACGAGTCTTAAAAGGTATACCACTCAAAGATCTGACTTATTTTGGCCGAGATATGCAAGTTATGAAGCTCCAAAAATCTTATTTTTTTGTTAATGCTGAAAATATTACATGGTCATCTTTGAATGCTAAAACCTCGGGTATTTGATGTCGGATCATGGTCATTTTTGGCAAAAAATGAAATTTGCTGGCATGGCCATTTTTAAATGGCAATCTATAATTCTGATCTTAACGAGTCTAAAAAGGTATACCACTCAAAGATCGGACTTATTTTGGCCGAGATATGCAAGTTATGAAGCTCCAAAAATTTTATTTTTTTGTTAATGCTGAAAATATTACATGGTCATCTTTGAATGCTCATAACTCGGGTATTTGATGTCGGATCATGGTCATTTTTGGCAAAAAATGAAATTTGCTGGCATGGCCATTTTTAAATGGCAATCTATAATTCTGATCTTAACGAGTCTAAAAAGGTATACCACTCAAAGATCGGACTTATTTTGGCCGAGATATGCAAGTTATGAAGCTCCAAAAATCTTATTTTTTTGTTAATGCTGAAAATATTACATGGTCATCTTTGAATGCTCATAACTCGGGTATTTGATGTCGGATCATGGTCATTTTTGGCAAAAAATGAAATTTGCTGGCATGGCCATTTTTAAATGGCAATCTATAATTCTGATCTTAACGAGTCTAAAAAGGTATACCACTCAAAGATCGGACTTATTTTGGCCGAGATATGCAAGTTATGAAGCTCCAAAAATCTTATTTTTTTGTTAATGCTGAAAATATTACATGGTCATCTTTGAATGCTCATAACTCGGGTATTTGATGTCGGATCATGGTCATTTTTGGCAAAAAATGAAATTTGCTGGCATGGCCATTTTTAAATGGCAATCTATAATTCTGATCTTAACGAGTCTAAAAAGGTATACCACTCAAAGATCGGACTTATTTTGGCCGAGATATGCAAGTTATGAAGCTCCAAAAATCTTATTTTTTTGTTAATGCTGAAAATATTACATGGTCATCTTTGAATGCTCATAACTCGGGTATTTGATGTCGGATCATGGTCATTTTTGGCAAAAAATGAAATTTGCTGGCATGGCCATTTTTAAATGGCAATCTATAATTCTGATCTTAACGAGTCTAAAAAGGTATACCACTCAAAGATCGGACTTATTTTGGCCGAGATATGCAAGTTATGAGCCTCCAAAAATCTTATTTTTTTGTTAATGCTGAAAATATTACATGGTTATCTTTGAATGCTCATAACTCGGGTATTTGATGTCTGATCATGGTCATTTTTGGCAAAAAATGAAATTTGCTGGCATGGCCATTTTTAAATGGCAATCTATAATTCTGATCTTAACGAGTCTAAAAAGGTATACCACTCAAAGATCGGACTTATTTTGGCCGAGATATGCAAGTTATGAAGCTCCAAAAATCTTATTTTTTTGTTAATGCTGAAAATATTACATGGTCATCTTTGAATGCTCATAACTCGGGTATTTGATGTCGGATCATGGTCATTTTTGGCAAAAAATTAAATTTGCTGGCATGGCCATTTTTAAATGGCAATCTATAATTCTGATCTTAACGAGTCTAAAAAGGTATACCACTCAAAGATCGGACTTATTTTGGCCGAGATATGCAAGTTATGAAGCTCCAAAAATCTTATTTTTTTGTTAATGCTGAAAATATTACATGGTCATCTTTGAATGCTCATAACTCGGGTATTTGATGTCGGATCATGGTCATTTTTGGCAAAAAATTAAATTTGCTGGCATGGCCATTTTTAAATGGCAATCTATAATTCTGATCTTAACGAGTCTAAAAAGGTATACCACTCAAAGATCGGACTTATTTTGGCCGAGATATGCAAGTTATGAAGCTCCAAAAATCTTATTTTTTTGTTAATGCTGAAAATATTACATGGTCATCTTTGAATGCTCATAACTCGGGTATTTGATGTCGGATCATGGTCATTTTTGGCAAAAAATTAAATTTGCTGGCATGGCCATTTTTAAATGGCAATCTATAATTCTGATCTTAACGAGTCTAAAAAGGTATACCACTCAAAGATCGGACTTATTTTGGCCGAGATATGCAAGTTATGAAGCTCCAAAAATCTTATTTTTTTGTTAATGCTGAAAATATTACATGGTCATCTTTGAATGCTCATAACTCGGGTATTTGATGTCGGATCATGGTCATTTTTGGCAAAAAATGAAATTTGCTGGCATGGCCATTTTTAAATGGCAATCTATAATTCTGATCTTAACGAGTCTAAAAAGGTATACCACTCAAAGATCGGACTTATTTTGGCCGAGATATGCAAGTTATGAAGCTCCAAAAATCTTATTTTTTTGTTAATGCTGAAAATATTACATGGTCATCTTTGAATGCTCATAACTCGGGTATTTGATGTCGGATCATGGTCATTTTTGGCAAAAAATGAAATTTGCTGGCATGGCCATTTTTAAATGGCAATCTATAATTCTGATCTTAACGAGTCTAAAAAGGTATACCACTCAAAGATCGGACTTATTTTGGCCGAGATATGCAAGTTATGAAGCTCCAAAAATCTTATTTTTTTGTTAATGCTGAAAATATTACATGGTCATCTTTGAATGCTCATAACTCGGGTATTTGATGTCGGATCATGGTCATTTTTGGCAAAAAATGAAATTTGCTGGCATGGCCATTTTTAAATGGCAATCTATAATTCTGATCTTAACGAGTCTAAAAAGGTATACCACTCAAAGATCGGACTTATTTTGGCCGAGATATGCAAGTTATGAAGCTCCAAAAATCTTATTTTTTTGTTAATGCTGAAAATATTACATGGTCATCTTTGAATGCTCATAACTCGGGTATTTGATGTCGGATCATGGTCATTTTTGGCAAAAAATGAAATTTGCTGGCATGGCCATTTTTAAATGGCAATCTATAATTCTGATCTTAACGAGTCTAAAAAGGTATACCACTCAAAGATCGGACTTATTTTGGCCGAGATATGCAAGTTATGAAGCTCCAAAAATCTTATTTTTTTGTTAATGCTGAAAATATTACATGGTCATCTTTGAATGCTCATAACTCGGGTATTTGATGTCGGATCATGGTCATTTTTGGCAAAAAATGAAATTTGCTGGCATGGCCATTTTTAAATGGCAATCTATAATTCTGATCTTAACGAGTCTAAAAAGGTATACCACTCAAAGATCGGACTTATTTTGGCCGAGATATGCAAGTTATGAAGCTCCAAAAATCTTATTTTTTTGTTAATGCTGAAAATATTACATGGTCATCTTTGAATGCTCATAACTCGGGTATTTGATGTCGGATCATGGTCATTTTTGGCAAAAAATGAAATTTGCTGGCATGGCCATTTTTAAATGGCAATCTATAATTCTGATCTTAACGAGTCTAAAAAGGTATACCTCTCAAAGATCGGACTTATTTTGGCCGAGATATGCAAGTTATGAAGCTCCAAAAATCTTATTTTTTTGTTAATGCTGAAAATATTACATGGTCATCTTTGAATGCTCATAACTCGAGTATTTGATGTCGGATCATGGTCATTTTTGGCAAAAAATTAAATTTGCTGGCATGGCCATTTTTAAATGGCAATCTTTAATTCTGATCTTAACGAGTCTAAAAAGGTATACCACTCAAAGATCGGACTTATTTTGGCCGAGATATGCAAGTTATGAACCTCCAAAAATCTTATTTTTTTGTTAATGCTGAAAATATTACATGGTTATCTTTGAATGCTCATAACTCGGGTATTTGATGTCTGATCATGGTCATTTTTGGCAAAAAATGAAATTTGCTGGCATGGCCATTTTTAAATGGCAATCTATAATTCTGATCTTAACGAGTCTAAAAAGGTATACCACTCAAAGATCGGACTTATTTTGGCCGAGATATGCAAGTTATGAAGCTCCAAAAATCTTATTTTTTTGTTAATGCTGAAAATATTACATGGTCATCTTTGAATGCTCATAACTCGGGTATTTGATGTCGGATCATGGTCATTTTTGGCAAAAAATTAAATTTGCTGGCATGGCCATTTTTAAATGGCAATCTGTAATTCTGATCTTAACGAGTCTAAAAAGGTATACCACTCAAAGATCGGACTTATTTTGGCCGAGATATGCAAGTTATGAAGCTCCAAAAATCGTATTTTTTTGTTAATGCTGAAAATATTACATGGTCATCTTTGAATGCTCATAACTCGGGTATTTGATGTCGGATCATGGTCATTTTTGGCAAAAAATGAAATTTGCTGGCATGGCCATTTTTAAATGGCAATCTATAATTCTGATCTTAACGAGTCTAAAAAGGTATACCACTCAAAGATCGGACTTATTTTGGCCGAGATATGCAAGTTATGAAGCTCCAATAATCTTATTTTTTTGTTAATGCTGAAAATATTACATGGTCATCTTTGAATGCTCATAACTCGGGTATTTTATGTCGGATCATGGTCATTTTTGGCAAAAAATTAAATTTGCTGGCATGGCCATTTTTAAATGGCAATCTATAATTCTGATCTTAACGAGTCTAAAAAGGTATACCACTCAAAGATCGGACTTATTTTGGCCGAGATATGCAAGTTATGAAGGTCCAAAAATCTTATTTTTTTGTTAATGCTGAAAATATTACATGGTCATCTTTGAATGCTCATAACTCGGGTATTTGATGTCGGATCATGGTCATTTTTGGCAAAAAATGAAATTTGCTGGCATGGCCATTTTTAAATGGCAATCTATAATTCTGATCTTAACGAGTCTAAAAAGGTATACCACTCAAAGATCTGACTTATTTTGGCCGAGATATGCAAGTTATGAAGCTCCAAAAATCTTATTTTTTTGTTAATGCTGAAAATATTACATGGTCATCTTTGAATGCTCATAACTCGGGTATTTGATGTCGGATCATGGTCATTTTTGGCAAAAAATGAAATTTGCTGGCATGGCCATTTTTAAATGGCAATCTATAATTCTGATCTTAACGAGTCTAAAAAGGTATACCACTCAAAGATCGGACTTATTTTGGCCGAGATATGCAAGTTATGAAGCTCCAAAAATCTTATTTTTTTGTTAATGCTGAAAATGTTACATGGTCATCTTTGAATGCTCATAACTCGGGTATTTGATGTCGGATCATGGTCATTTTTGGCAAAAAATGAAATTTGCTGGCATGGCCATTTTTAAATGGCAATCTATAATTCTGATCTTAACGAGTCTAAAAAGGTATACCACTCAAAGATCGGACTTATTTTGGCCGAGATATGCAAGTTATGAAGGTCCAAAAATCTTATTTTTTTGTTAATGCTGAAAATATTACATGGTCATCTTTGAATGCTCATAACTCGTGTATTTAATGTCGGATCATGGTAATTTTTGGCAAAAAATTAAATTTGCTGGCATGGCCATTTTTAAATGGCAATCTATAATTCTGATCTTAACGAGTCTAAAAAGGTATACCACTCAAAGATCGGACTTATTTTGGCCGAGATATGCAAGTTATGAAGCTCCAAAAATCTTATTTTTTTGTTGATGCTGAAAATATTACATGGTCATCTTTGAATGCTCATAACTCGGGTATTTGATGTCTGATCATGGTCATTTTTGGCAAAAAATGAAATTTGCTGGCATGGCCATTTTTAAATGGCAATCTATAATTCTGATCTTAACGAGTCTAAAAAGGTATACCACTCAAAGATCGGACTTATTTTGGCCGAGATATGCAAGTTATGAAGCTCCAAAAATCTTATTTTTTTGTTAATGCTGAAAATATTACATGGTCATCTTTGAATGCTCATAACTCGTGTATTTGATGTCGGATCATGGTCATTTTTGTCAAAAAATGAAATTTGCTGGCATGGCCATTTTTAAATGGCAATCTATAATTCTGATCTTAACGAGTCTAAAAAGGTATACCACTCAAAGATCGGACTTATTTTGGCCGAGATATGCAAGTTATGAAGCTCCAAAAATCTTATTTTTTGTTAATGCTGAAAATATTACATGGTTATCTTTGAATGCTCATAACTCGTGTATTTGATGTCGGATCATGGTCATTTTTGGCAAAAAATGAAATTTGCTGGCATGGCCATTTTTAAATGGCAATCTATAATTCTGATCTTATCGAGTCTAAAAAGGTATACCACTCAAAGATCGGACTTATTTTGGCCGAGATATGCAAGTTATGAAGCTCCAAAAATCTTATTTTTTGTTAATGCTGAAAATATTACATGGTTATCTTTGAATGCTCATAACTCGGGTATTTGATGTCGGATCATGGTCATTTTTGGCAAAAAATGAAATTTGCTGGCATGGCCATTTTTAAATGGCAATCTATAATTCTGATCTTAACGAGTCTAAAAAGGTATACCACTCAAAGATCGGACTTATTTTGGCCGAGATATGCAAGTTATGAAGCTCCAAAAATCTAATTTTTTTGTTAATGCTGAAAATATTACAGGGTCATCTTTGAATGCTCATAACTCGGGTATTTGATGTCGGATCATGGTCATTTTTGGCAAAAAATGAAATTAGCTGGCATGGCCATTTTTAAATGGCAATCTATAATTCTGATCTTAACGAGTCTAAAAAGGTATACCACTCAAAGATCGGACTTATTTTGGCCGAGATATGCAAGTTATGAAGCTCCAAAAATCTTATTTTTTTGTTAATGCTGAAAATATTACATGGTTATCTTTGAATGCTCATAACTCGGGTATTTGATGTCGGATCATGGTCATTTTTGGCAAAAAATGAAATTTGCTGGCATGGCCATTTTTAAATGGCAATTTATAATTCTGATCTTAACGAGTCTAAAAAGGTATACCACTCAAAGATCGGACTTATTTTGGCCGAGATATGCAAGTTATGAAGCTCCAAAAATCTTATTTTTTTGTTAATGCTGAAAATATTACATGGTCATCTTTGAATGCTCATAACTCGTGTATTTAATGTCGGATCATGGTAATTTTTGGCAAAAAATGAAATTTGCTGGCATGGCCATTTTTAAATGGCAATCTATAATTCTGATCTTAACGAGTCTAAAAAGGTATACCACTCAAAGATCTGACTTATTTTGGCCGAGATATGCAAGTTATGAAGCTCCAAACATCTTATTTTTTTGTTAATGCTGAAAATATTACATGGTCACCTTTGAATGCTCATAACTCGGGTATTTGATGTCGGATCCTGGTTATTTTTGGCAAAAAATTAAATTTGCTGGCATGACCATTTTTAAATGGCAATCTATAATTCTGATCTTTACGAGTCTAAAAAGGTATACCACTCAAAGATCTGACTTATTTTGGCCGAGATATGCAAGTTATGAAGCTCCAAAAATCTTATTTTTTTGTTAATGCTGAAAATTTTACATGGTTATCTTTGAATGCTCATAACTCGTGTATTTGATGTCGGATCATGGTCATTTTTGGCAAAAAATGAAATTTGCTGGCATGGCCATTTTTAAATGGCAATCTATAATTCTGATCTTATCGAGTCTAAAAAGGTATACCACTCAAAGATCGGACTTATTTTGGCCGAGATATGCAAGTTATGAAGCTCCAAAAATCTTATTTTTTTGTTAATGCTGAAAATATTACATGGTCATCTTTGAATGCTCATAACTCGGGTATTTGATGTCGGATCATGGTCATTTTTGGCAAAAAATGAAATTTGCTGGCATGGCCATTTTTAAATGGCAATCTATAATTCTGATCTTAACGAGTCTAAAAAGGTATACCACTCAAAGATCGGACTTATTTTGGCCGAGATATGCAAGTTATGAAGCTCCAAAAATCTTATTTTTTTGTTAATGCTGAAAATATTACATGGTCATCTTTGAATGCTCATAACTCGGGTATTTGATGTCGGATCATGGTCATTTTTGGCAAAAAATGAAATTTGCTGGCATGGCCATTTTTAAATGGCAATCTATAATTCTGATCTTAACGAGTCTAAAAAGGTATACCACTCAAAGATCGGACTTATTTTGGCCGAGATATGCAAGTTATGAAGCTCCAAAAATCTTATTTTTTTGTTAATGCTGAAAATATTACATGGTCATCTTTGAATGCTCATAACTCGGGTATTTGATGTCGGATCATGGTCATTTTTGGCAAAAAATGAAATTTGCTGGCATGGCCATTTTTAAATGGCAATCTATAATTCTGATCTTAACGAGTCTAAAAAGGTATACCACTCAAAGATCGGACTTATTTTGGCCGAGATATGCAAGTTATGAAGCTCCAAAAATCTTATTTTTTTGTTAATGCTGAAAATATTACATGGTCATCTTTGAATGCTCATAACTCGGGTATTTGATGTCGGATCATGGTCATTTTTGGCAAAAAATGAAATTTGCTGGCATGGCCATTTTTAAATGGCAATCTATAATTCTGATCTTAACGAGTCTAAAAAGGTATACCACTCAAAGATCGGACTTATTTTGGCCGAGATATGCAAGTTATGAAGCTCCAAAAATCTTATTTTTTTGTTAATGCTGAAAATATTACATGGTCATCTTTGAATGCTCATAACTCGGGTATTTGATGTCGGATCATGGTCATTTTTGGCAAAAAATGAAATTTGCTGGCATGGCCATTTTTAAATGGCAATCTATAATTCTGATCTTAACGAGTCTAAAAAGGTATACCACTCAAAGATCTGACTTATTTTGGCCGAGATATGCAAGTTATGAAGCTCCAAAAATCTTATTTTTTTGTTAATGCTGAAAATATTACATGGTCATCTTTGAATGCTCATAACTCGGGTATTTGATGTCGGATCATGGTCATTTTTGGCAAAAAATGAAATTTGCTGGCATGGCCATTTTTAAATGGCAATCTATAATTCTGATCTTAACGAGTCTAAAAAGGTATACCACTCAAAGATCGGACTTATTTTGGCCGAGATATGCAAGTTATGAAGCTCCAAAAATCTTATTTTTTTGTTAATGCTGAAAATATTACATGGTCATCTTTGAATGCTCATAACTCGGGTATTTGATGTCGGATCATGGTCATTTTTGGCAAAAAATGAAATTTGCTGGCATGGCCATTTTTAAATGGCAATCTATAATTCTGATCTTAACGAGTCTAAAAAGGTATACCACTCAAAGATCGGACTTATTTTGGCCGAGATATGCAAGTTATGAAGCTCCAAAAATCTTATTTTTTTGTTAATGCTGAAAATATTACATGGTCATCTTTGAATGCTCATAACTCGGGTATTTGATGTCGGATCATGGTCATTTTTGGCAAAAAATGAAATTTGCTGGCATGGCCATTTTTAAATGGCAATCTATAATTCTGATCTTAACGAGTCTAAAAAGGTATACCACTCAAAGATCGGACTTATTTTGGCCGAGATATGCAAGTTATGAAGCTCCAAAAATCTTATTTTTTTGTTAATGCTGAAAATATTACATGGTCATCTTTGAATGCTCATAACTCGGGTATTTGATGTCGGATCATGGTCATTTTTGGCAAAAAATGAAATTTGCTGGCATGGCCATTTTTAAATGGCAATCTATAATTCTGATCTTAACGAGTCTAAAAAGGTATACCACTCAAAGATCTGACTTATTTTGGCCGAGATATGCAAGTTATGAAGCTCCAAAAATCTTATTTTTTTGTTAATGCTGAAAATATTACATGGTCATCTTTGAATGCTCATAACTCGGGTATTTGATGTCGGATCATGGTCATTTTTGGCAAAAAATGAAATTTGCTGGCATGGCCATTTTTAAATGGCAATCTATAATTCTGATCTTAACGAGTCTAAAAAGGTATACCACTCAAAGATCTGACTTATTTTGGCCGAGATATGCAAGTTATGAAGCTCCAAAAATCTTATTTTTTTGTTAATGCTGAAAATATTACATGGTCATCTTTGAATGCTCATAACTCGTGTATTTGATGTCGGATCATGGTCATTTTTGGCAAAAAATGAAATTTGCTGGCATGGCCATTTTTAAATGGCAATCTATAATTCTGATCTTAACGAGTCTAAAAAGGTATACCACTCAAAGATCGGACTTATTTTGGCCGAGATATGCAAGTTATGAAGCTCCAAAAATCTTATTTTTTTGTTAATGCTGAAAATATTACATGGTCATCTTTGAATGCTCATAACTCGGGTATTTGATGTCGGATCATGGTCATTTTTGGCAAAAAATTAAATTTGCTGGCATGGCCATTTTTAAATGGCAATCTATAATTCTGATCTTAACGAGTCTAAAAAGGTATACCACTCAAAGATCGGACTTATTTTGGCCGAGATATGCAAGTTATGAAGCTCCAAAAAATTCATCATTTTTTTGTTAATGCTGAAAATATTACATGGTCATCTTTGAATGCTCATAACTCGGGTATTTGATGTCGGATCATGGTCATTTTTGGCAAAAAATGAAATTTTCAGGCATGGCCATTTTTTAAATGGCAATCTATAATTCTGATCTTAACGAGTCTAAAAAGGCATACCACTCAAAGATCGGACTTATTTTGGCCGAGATATGCAAGTTATGAAGCTCCAAAAATCTTATTTTTTTGTTAATGCTGAAAATATTACATGGTCATCTTTGAATGCTCAAAACTCGGGTATTTGATGTCGGATCATGGTCATTTTTGGCAAAAAAATGAAATTTGCTGGCATGGCCATTTTAAATGGCAATCTATAATTCTGATCTTAACGAGTCTAAAAAGGTATACCACTCAAAGATCGGACTTATTTTGGCCGAGATATGCAAGTTATGAAGCTCCAAAAATCTTATTTTTTTGTTAATGCTGAAAATATTACATGGTCATCTTTGAATGCTCATAACTCGGGTATTTGATGTCGGATCATGGTCATTTTTGGAAAAAAATGAAATTTGTTGGCATGGCCATTTTTTAAATGGCAATCTATAAGGGGGATCTAACGAGTTCGAAAAGGTATACCACTCAAAGATCGGACTTATTTTAGCCGAAATATGCAAGTTATGAAGCTCCAAAAATCTTACTTTTTTGTTAATGCTGAAAATATTACATGGTCATCTTTGAATGCTAAAACCTCGGGTATTTGATGTCGGATCATGGTCATTGTTGGCAAAAAATGAAATTTAGCTGGCATGGCCATTTTTAAATGGCAATCTATAATTCTGAGTCTAAAAAGGTATACCACTCAAAGATCGGACTTATTTTGGCCGAGATATGCAAGTTATGAAGCTCCAAAAATCTTATTTTTTTGTTAATGCTGAAAATATTATTTTTTTTTTTTTTTTTTTTTTTTTTTTTTTTTTTTTTTTTTTTTCCATGGTCATTTTTGGCAAAAAATGAAATTTGCTAGCATGGCCATTTTTAAATGGATATCTATAATTCTGATCTTAACGAGTCTAAAAAGGTATACCACTCAAAGATCGGACTTATTTTGGCCGAGATATGCAAGGTAGGAAGCTCCAAAAATCTTATTTTTTTGTTAATGCTGAAAATATTACATGGTTATTTTTGAATGCTCATAGCTCGGGTATTTGATGTCGGATCATGGTCATTTTTGGCAAAAAATGAAATTTGCTGGCATGGCCCTTTTTAAAATGGCAATCCATAATTCTGATCTTAACGAGTCTAAAAACTGACCATACCACTCAAAGATCGGACTTATTTTGGCCGAGATATGCAAGTTATGAAGCTCCAAAAATCTTATTTTTTTGTTAATGCTCAAAATATTACATGGTTATCTTTGAATGCTCATAACTCGGGTATTTGATGTCGGATTATGGTCATTTTTGGCAAAAAATGAAATTTGCTGGCATGGCCATTTTTAAATAGCAATCTATAATTCTGATCTTAACGAGTCTAAAATTGTATACCACTCAAAGATCGGACTTATTTGGGCCGAGATATGCAAGTTATGAAGCTCCAAAAATCTAATTTTTTTGTTAATGCTGAAAATATTACATGGTCATATTTGAATGCTCATAACTCGGGTATTTGATGTCGGATCATGGTCACCTTTGCACAGCAAAAAAATGAAATTAGCTGGCATGGCCATTTTTAAATGGCAATCTATAATTCTGATCTTAACGAGTCTAAAAGGGTATACCACTCAAAGATCGGATTTATTTTGGCCGAGATATGCAAGTTATGAAGCTCCAAAAATCTTATTTTTTTGTTAATGCTGAAAATATTACATGGTCATCTTTGAATGTTCATAACTGGGGTATTTGATGTCGGATCATGGTCATTTTTGGCAAAAAATGAAATTTGATGACATGGCCATTTTTAAATGGCAATCTATAATTCTGATCTTAACGAGTCTAAAAAGGTATGCCACTCAAAGATCAGACTTTTTGTGCAGCCGAGATATGCAAGTTACGAAGCTCCAAAAATCTTATTTTGTTGTTAATGCTGAAAATATTACATGGTCATCTTTGAATGCTCATAACTCGGGTATTTGATGTCGGATCATGATCATTTTTGGCAAAAAAATGAAATTTGCTGGCATGGCCATTTTTAAAAGGCAATCTAGAATTCCTGATCTTAACGAGTCTAAAAAGGTATACCACTCAAAGATCGGACTTATTTTGTCCGAGATATGCAAGTTATGAAGCTCCAAAAATCTTATTATTTTGTTAATGCTGAAAATATTACATGGTCATCTTTGAATGCTCATAACTCGA
The DNA here is from genome assembly GCA_035045305.1 of Drosophila maculinotata. Taxonomy (NCBI): domain Eukaryota; kingdom Metazoa; phylum Arthropoda; class Insecta; order Diptera; family Drosophilidae; genus Drosophila; species Drosophila maculinotata. Next base: position 29,175 of record JAWNPD010000454.1, read on the forward strand.
ATTGTTGATGTCGGATCATGGTCATTTTTGGCAAAAAAATGAAATTTGCTGGCATGGCCATTTTTAAATGGCAATCTATAATTCTGATCTTAACGAGTCTTAAAAGGTATACTTCTCAAAGATCTTGCCCATTTTGGCCGAGATATGCAAGTTATGAAGCTCCAAAAATCTTATTTTTTTGTTAATGCTGAAAATATTGCATGGTCATCTTTGAATGCTCATAGCTCGGGTATTTGATGTCGGATCATGGTGGGTTTTGGCAAGAAATGAAATTTGCTGGCATGGCCATTTTTAAATGGCAATCTATAATTCTGATCTTAACGAGTCTAAAAAGGTATACCACTCAAAGTTCGGACTTATTTTGGCCGAGATATGCAAGTTATGAAGCTCCAAAAATCAAATTTTTTTGTTAATGCTGAAAATATTACATGGTCATCTTTGAATGCTCATAACTCGGGTATTTGATGTCGGATCATGGTAATTTTTGGCAAAAAATTAAATTTTCTGACATGTCCATTTTTAAATGGCAATCTATAATTCTGATCTTAACGAGTCTAAAAAGGTATACTACTCAAAGATCGGACTTATTTTGGCCGAGATATGCAAGTTATGAAGCTCCAAAAATCTTATTTTTTTGTTAATGCTGGAAATATTACATGGTCTTCTTTAAATGCTCATTACTCGGGTATTTGATGTCGGATCATGGTCATTTTTGGCAAAAAATGAAATTTGCTGGCATGGCCATTTTTAAATGGCAATCCATAATTCTGATCTTAGCGAGTCTAAAAAGGTATACCACTCAAAGATCGGACTTATTTTGGCCGAGATATGCAAGTTATGAAGCTCCAAAAATCTTATTTTTTTGTTAATGCTGAAAATATTACATGGTTATCTTTGAATGCTCATAAATCAGATTATTTAATGTCGGATCATGGTCATTTTTGGCAAAAAATGAAATTTGCTGGCATGGCCATTTTTAAATGGCAATCTATAATTCTGATCTTAACGAGTCTAAAAAGGTATACCACTCAAAGATCGGACTTATTTTGGCCGAGATAAGCAAGTTATGAAGCTCAAAAAATCTAATGTTTTTGTTAATGCTGAAAATATTACATGGTCATCTTTGAATGCTCATAACCTCAAAAATTGTTGATATCGGATCATGGTCATTTTTGGCAAAAAATGAAATTTGCTGGCATGGCCATTTTTAAATGGCAATCAGCAGATTCTGATCTTAACGAGTCTAAAAAGGTATACCACTCAAAGATCGGACTTATTTTGGCCGAGATATGCAAATTATGAAGCTCCAAAAATCTTATTTTTTTGTTAATGCTGAAAATATTACATGGTCATCTTTGAATGCTCATAACTCGGGTATTTGATGTCGGATCATGATAATTTGTGGCAAAAAATGAAATTTGCTGGCATGGCCATTTTTAAATGGCAATCTATAATTCTGATCTTAACGAGTCTAAAAAGGTAAACCACTCAAAGATCGGACTTATTTTGGCCGAGATATGCAAGTTACGAAGCTCCAAAAATCTTATTTATTTGTTAATGCTGAAAATATTACATGGTCATCTTTGAATGCTCATAACTCGTGTATTTGATGTAGGATCATGATCATTTTTGGCAAAAAATTAAATTTGCTGGCATGGCCATTTTTAAAAGGCAATCTATAATTCTGATCTTAACGAGTCTAAAAAGGTATACCACTCAAAGATCGGACTTATTTTGGCCGAGATCTAGAAGGTGTAAAGCTCCAAAAATCTTATTATTTTGTTAATGCTGAAAATATTACATGGTCATCTTTGAATGCTCATAACTCAATTATTTGATGTCGGATCATGGTCATTTTTGGCAAAAAATGAAATTTATAGTATGTAACATTTTTTAAATGGCAATCTATAATTCTGATCTTAACGAGTCTTAAAAGGTATACCACTCAAATATCGGACTGATTTTGGCCGAGATATGCAAGTTATGAAGCTCCAAAAATCTTATTTTTTTGTAAATGCTGAAAATATTACATGGTCATCTTTAAATGCTCATAACTCGGGTATTTGATGTCGGATCATGGTCATTTTTGGTAAAAAATGAAATTTGCTAACTTGTAGCGACCCATTTTAAATGGCAATCTATGAGTCTGATCTTAACGAGTCTAAAAAGGTATACCACTCAAAGATCGGACTTATTTTGGCCGAGATATGCAAGTTATGAAGCTCCAAAAATCTTATTTTTTTGTTAATGCTGAAAATATTACATGGTTATCTTTTAATGCTCATAAATCGGGTATTTAATGTCCGATCATGGTCATTTTAATTAGAAAAAATTAAATTTGCTGGCATTGTTATTTTCGTAAATGGCAATCTATAATTCAGTTCTTAACGAGTCTAAAAAGGTATACCACTCAAAGATCGGACTTATTTTGGCCGAGATAAGCAAGTTATGAAGCTCCAAAAATCTAATTTTTTTGTTAATGATGAAAATATTACATGGTCATCTTTGAATGCTCATAACTCGGGTATTTGATATCGGATCATGGTCATTTTTGGCAAAAAATGAAATTTGCTGGCATGGCCATTTTTAAATGGCAATCTGTAATTCTGATCTTAACGAGTCTAAAAAGGTATACCACTCAAAGATCGGACTTATTTTGGCCGAGATATGCAAGTTATGAAGCTCCAAAAATCTTATTTTTTTGTTAATGCTGAAAATATTACATGGTCATCTTTGTATGCTCATAACTCGGGTATTTAATGTCGGATCATGATAATTTGTGGCAAAAAATTAAATTTGCTGGCATGGCCATTTTTAAATGGCAATCTATAATTCTGATCTTAACGAGTCTGAAAAGGTATACCACTCAAAGATCGGACTTATTTTGGACGAGATATGCAAGTTATGAAGCTCCAAAAATCTAATTATTTTGTTAATGCTGAAAATATTACATGGTCATCTTTGAATGCTGAAAACCTCGGGTATTTGATGTCGGATTATGGTCATTTTTGGCAAAAAATGGAGGGTACTGGCATGGCCATTTTTAAATGGCAATCTATAATTTTGATCTTAACGAGTCTAAAAAGGTATACCACACAAAGATCGGACTTATTTTGGCCGAGATATGCAAGTTATGAAGCTCCAAGAATCTTATTTTTTTGTTGATGCTGAAAATATTACATGGTCATCTTTGAATGCTCATAACTCGGGTATTTGATGTCGGATCATGGTCATTTTTGGCAAAAAATTCAATTTGCTGGCATGGCCATTTTTAAATGGCAATCTAAAATTCTGATCTTAACGAGTCTAAAAAGGTATACCACTCAAAGATCGGACTTATTTTGGCCGAATATGCAAGTTATACAGCTCCAAAAATCTTATTTTTTTGTTAATGCTGAAAATATTACATGGTCATCTTTGAATGCTGAAAACCTCGGGTATTTGATGTCGGATCATGGTCATTTTTGGCAAAAAATTAAATTTGCTGGCATGGGCATTTTTAAATGGCAATCTATAATTCTGATCTTAACGAGTCTAAAAAGGTATACCACTCAAAGATCGGACTTATTTTGGCCGAGATATGCAAGTTATGAAGCTCCAAAAATCTTATTTTTTTTGTTAATGCTGAAAATATTACATGGTCATCTTTGAATGCTCATAACTCGGGTATTTGATGTCGGATCATGGTCATTTTTGGCAAATATCGAAATTTGCTGGCTCATGGCCATTTTTAAATGGCAATCTATAATTCTGATCTTAACGAGTCTAAAAAGGTATACCACTCAAAGATCGGACTTATTTTGGCCGAGATATGCAAATTGTGAAGCTCCAAAAATCTTATTTTTTTGTTAATGCTGAAAATATTACATGGTCATCTTTGAATGCTCATAACTCGGGTATTTGATGTCGGATCATGGTCATTTTTGGCAAAAATTAAATTTGCTGGCATGGCCATTTTTAAATGGCAATCTATAATTCTGATCTTTACGAGTCTAAAAAGGTATACCACTCATAGATCGGACTTATTTTGGCCGAGATATGCAAGTTATGAAGCTCCAAAAATCGTATTTTTTTGTTAATGCTGAAAATATTACATGGTTATCTTTGAATGCTCATAACTCAGGTATTTGATGTCGGATCATGGTCATTTTTGGCAAAAAATGAAATTTGCTGGCATGGCCATTTTTAAATGGCAATCTATAATTCTGATCTTAACGAGTCTAGAAAGGTATACCACTCAAAGATCGGACTTATTTTGGACGAGATATGCAACTTATGAAGCTCCAAAAATCTTATTTTTTTGTTAATGCTGAAAATATTACATGGTCATCTTTGAATGCTCCTAGCTCACCAATTGACGATGTCGGATCATGGTCATTTTTGGCAAAAAATTAAATTTACTGGCATGGCCATTTTTAAATGTCAATCTATAATTCTGATCTTAACGAGTCTAAAAAGGTATACCATCCAAAGATCGAGCTTATTTTGGCCGAGATATGCAAGTTATGAAGCTCCAAATATCTTATTTTTTTGTTAATGCTGAAAATATTACATGGTCATCTTTGAATGCTCGTAACTCGTGGCTTATTTGATGTCGGATCATGGTAATTTTGTGCGAAAAATGAGAATTTGCTGGCATGGCCATTTTTAAATGGCAATCTATAATTCTGATCTTAACGAGTCTAAAAAGGTATACCACTCAAAGATCGGACTTATTTTGGCCGAGATATGCAAGTTATGAAGCTCCAAAAATCTTATTTTTTTTTGTTAATGCTGAAAATATTACATGGTCATCTTGGAATGCTAAAACCTCGGGTATTTGATGTCGGATCATGGTCATTTCTGGAAAAATATGAAATTTGCTGGCATGGCCATTTTTAAATGGCAATCTATAAATTCTGATCTGTTCTGAGTCTAAAAAGGTATTTGACTAAAAGATCAGACTTATTTTGGCCGAGATATGCAAGTTATGAAGCTCCAAAAAATCTTATTTTTTTGTCAATGCTGAAAATATTACATGGTCATCTTTGAATGCTCATAACTCAGGTGGTTGATGTCGGATCATGGTCATTTTTGGCAAAAAATGAAATTTGCTGGCATGGCCATTTATAAATGGCAATCTATGAATTTCTGATCTTAACGAGTCTAAAAAGGTATACCACTCAAAGATCGGACTTATTTTGGCCGAGATATGCAAGTTATGAAGCTCCAAAAATCTTATTTTTTTGTTAATGCTGAAAATATTACATGGTCATCTTTGAACGCTCATAACTCGGGTATTTGATGTCGGATCATGGTAATTTTTGGCAAAAAATGAAATTTGCTGGCATGGCCATTTTTAAATGGCAATCTATAATTCTGATCTTAACGAGTCTAAAAATTTATGCCACTCAAAGATCGGACTTATTTTGGCCAAGATAATGCAAGTTATGAAGCTCAAAAAATCTTATTTTTTTGTTAATGCTGAAAATGATACATGGTCATCTTTGAATGCTTAAACCTCAGGTATTTGATGTCTGGATCATGGTCAATTTTGGCAAAAAATGATATTTGCTAGCATAGCCACCTTTAAATGGCAATCTATAATTCTGATCTTAACGAGTCTAAGAAGGTATACCACTCAAAGATCAGGACTTATTTTGGCTGAGATAGACTAGTTATATAGGCTCTCAAAAATCTTATTTTTTTGTTAATGCTGAAAATATTACATGGTCATCTTTAGATGCTCATGGCTCGGGTATTTGATGTCGGATCATGGTCATTTTTAGCAAAAAATGAAATTTGCTAGCATGGCCACTTTTAAATGGCAATCTAAAATAATGATCTTAACGAGTCCTAAAGGAATTTATACATCTCAAAGATCGGACTTGTTTTAGACGAGATATGCAAGTTATGAAGCTCCAAAAATCTTATTTTTTTGTTAATGCTGAAAATATTACGTGGTTATCTTTGAATGCTCATAACTCGGGTATTTGATGTCGGATCATGGTCATTTTTGGCAAAAATTCTGAAGATTTTCTCTAATGGCCATTTTTAAATGGCAATCTTTAATTCTGATCTTAACGAGTCTGAAAAGGTATTTGACTCAAAGATCGGACTTATTTTGGCCGAGATATGCAAGTTAACAAAGCTCCAAAAATCTAATTTTTGTATTTAATGCTGAAAATATTACATGGTCATCTTTGAATGCTCATAACTCCCGGGTATTTGATGTCGGATCATGGTCATTTTTGGCAAAAAATGAAATTTGCTGGCATGGCCACTTTTAAATGGCAATCCATAATTCTGATCTTAACGAGTCTAGAAAGGTATACCACTCAAAGATCGGACTTATTTCCAGCCGAGATATGTAAATTGTGAAGCTCCATAAATCGTATTTTTTTCTTCAATGATGAAAATATTACATGGTCATCTTTGAATGCTCATAACTCAGGTATTTGATGTCGGATCATGGTCATTTTTGGCAAAAAATGAAATTTGCTGGCATGGCCATTTTTTAAATGGCAATCTATAATTCTGATCTTAACGAGTCTAAAAAGGTATACCACTCTAGGAATCGAACTTATTTATAAAGTAGATATACAAATTATGAATAGACAAAAATCTTATTTTTTTGTTAATGCTGAAAATATTACATGGTCATCTTTGAATGCTCATAACTCGGGTATTTGATGTCGGATCGCGGTCATTTTTGGCAAAAAATGAAATTTGCTGGCATGGCCATTTTTAAATGGCAATCTATAATTCTGATCTTAACGAGTCTAAAAAGGTATACCACTCAAAGATCTCAGTTATTTTGCCTGACATATGCAAGTTATGAAGCTCCAAAAATCTTATTTTTTTGTTAATGCTGAAAATATTACATGGTCATCTTTGAATGCTCGTAACCTCGGGTATTTGATGTCGGATCATGGTCATTTTTGGCAAAAAAATGAAATTTGCTGGCATGGCCATTTTTAAATGGCAATCTCTAATTCTGATCTGAACGAGTCTAAAAAAGGTATACCACTCAAAGATCGGATTTATTTTGGCCGAGACTCTGCAAGTTATGAAGCTCCAAAAATCTTATTTTTTTGTTAATGCTGAAAATATTACATGGTCATCTTTGAATGCTCAAACCTCGGGTATTTGATGTCGGATCATGGTCATTTTTGGCAAAATATGAAATTTGCTGGCATGGCCATTTTTAAATGGCATTCTATAATTCTGATCTTATTGAGTCTAAAAAAGGTATACCACTCAAAGATCGGACTTATTTTGGCCGAGATATGCAAGTTATGAAGCTCCAAAAATCTTATTTTTTTGTTAATGCTGAAAATATTCCATGGTCATCTTTGAGTGCTCATAACTCGGGTATTTTTGATGTCGGATCATGGTCATTTTTGGCAAAAAATGAAATTTGCTGGCATGGCCATTTTTAAATGGCAATCTAACAATTCTGATCTTAACGAGTCTAAAAAGGTATACCACTCAAAAGGAATCGGACTTATTTTGGCCGATTTGATATGCAAGTTATGAAGCTCCAAAAATCTTATTTTTTTTGTTGATGCTGAAAATATTACATGAGATTTATCTTTGAATGCTCATAACTCAGGTATTTGATGTCGGATCATGGTAATTTTAAATGGCAAAAAATGAAATTTGCTGGCATGGCCATTTTTAAATGGCAATCTATAATTCTGATCTTTACGAGTCAAAAAAGGTATACCACTCAAAGATCTGACTTATTTTGGCCGAGATATGCAAGTTATGAAGCTCCAAAAATCTTATTTTTTTGTTAATGCTGAAAATAGTACATGGTCATCTCAGAATGCTCATAACTCATGTATTTGATGTCGTATCATGGTCATTTTTGGCAAAAAATTAAATTTTCTAAAGGCATGGCCATTTTTAAATGGCAATCTATAATTCTGATCTTAACGAGTCTAAAAAGGTATACCACTCAAAGATCGGACTTATTTTGGCCGAGATATGCAAGTTATGAAGCTCCAAAAATCTTATTTTTTTGTTAATGCTGAAAATATTACATGGTCATCTTTGAATACTCATAACTCGTGTATTTGATGTCGGATCATGGTCATTTTTGGCAAAAAATTAAATTTACTTGCATGGCCATTTTTAAATGGCAATCTATAATTCTGATCTTAACGAGTCTTAAAAGGTATACCACTCAAAGATCTGACTTATTTTGGCCGAGATATGCAAGTTATGAAGCTCCAAAAATCTTATTTTTTTGTTAATGCTGAAAATATTACATGGTCATCTTTGAATGCTCATAACTCGGAGTATTTGATGTCAGATCATATTCATTTTTTGGCAAAAATTAAATATGCTGGCATGGCCATTTTTAAATGTCAATCTATAATTCTGATCTTAACGAGTCTAAAAAGGTATACCTACTCAAAAAGATCGGACTTATTTTAGGCCGAGATATACGCAAGTTATGAAGCTCCGAAAATCTTATTTTTTTGTTAATGCTGAAAATATTACATGGTCATCTTTGAATGCTTAAACCTCGGGTATTTGATGTCGGATCATGGTCATTTTTGGAAAAATATGAAATTTGCTGGCATGGCCATTTTTAAATGGTCAATCTATAATTCTGATCTTATCGAGTCTAAAAAAGGTATACCACTCGTAGATCTGAGTTATTTTGGCCGAAATATGCGCGTTATGAAGCTCCAAAAATCTTATTTTTTTGTTAATGCTGAAAATATTACATGGTCATCTTTAAATGCTCATAACTCGGGTATTTGATGTCGGATCATGGTCATTTTTGGCACAAAAATGAAAATTTGCTTACATGGCCATTTTTAAATGGCAATCTATAATTCTGTTCTTAACGAGTCTAAAAAGGTATACCACTCAAAGATCGGACTTATTTTGGCCGAGATATGCAAGTTATGAAGCTCCAAAAATCTTATTTTTTTGTTTATGCTGAAAATATTACATGGTCATCTTTGAATGCTTATAACCTCGGGTATTTGATGTCGGATCATGGTCATTTTTGGCAAAAAATGATATTTGCTGGCATAGCCATTTTGAAAATGGCAATCTATAATTCTGATCTTAACGGTCCACAAAAAGGTATACCACTCAAAGATCGGACTTATTTTGGCCGAGATATGCAAGTTATGAAGCTCCAAAAATCTTATTTTTTTGTTAATGCTGAAAATATTACATGGTCATCTTTGAATGCTCATAGCTCGGGTATTTGATGTCGGATCATGGTCATTTTTAGCAAAAAATGAAATTTGCTGGCATGGCCATTTTTAAATGGCAATCTAAAATTCTGATCTTAACGAGTCTAAAAAGGTATACCACTCAAAGATCGGACTTATTTTGGCCGAGATATGCAAGTTATGAAGCTCCAAAAATCTTATTTTTTTTGTTAATGCTGAAAATATTACATGGTTATCTTTGAATGCTCATAACTCAGGTATTTGATATCGGATCATGGTCATTTTTGGCAAAAAAATAAATTTGCTGGCATGGCCATTTTTAAATGGCAATCTATAATTCTGATCTTAACGAGTCTAAAAAGGTATACCACTCAAAGATCGGACTTATTTTGGCCGAGATATGCAAGTTATAAAGCTCCAAAAATCTAATTTTTTTGTTAATGCTGAAAATATTACATGGTCATCTTTGAATGCTCATAACTCGGGTATTTGATGTCGTATCATGGTCATTTTTGGCAAAAAATTAAATTTTCTGGCATGGCCATTTTTAAATTGCAATCTATAATTCTGATCTTAACGAGTCTAGAAAGGTATACCACTCAAAGATCGGACTTATTTTGGCCGAGATATGCAAGTTATGAAGCTCCAAAAATCTTATTTTTTTGTTAATGCTGAAAATATTACATGGTCATCTTTGAATGCTCATAACCATTGTATTTGATGTCGGATCATGGTCATTTTTGGCAAAAATTAAATTTTCTGGCATGGCCATTTTTAAATGGCAATCTATAATTCTGATCTTAACGAGTCTAAAAAGGTATACCACTCAAAGATCTGACTTATTTTGGCCGAGATATGCAAGTTATGAAGCTCCAAAAATCTTATTTTTTTGTTAATGCTGAAAATATTACATGGTCATCTTTGAATGCTCATAACTCGGGTATTTGATGTCAGATCATGGTCATTTTTGGCAAAAAATTAAATTTGCTGGCATGGCCATTTTTAAATGTCAATCTATAATTCTGATCTTAACGAGTCTAAAAAGGTATACCACTCAAAGATCGGACTTATTTTGGCCGAGATATGCAAGTTATGAAGCTCCAAAAATCTTATTTTTTTTGTTAATGCTGAAAATATTACATGGTCATCTTTGAATGCTAAAACCTCGGGTATTTGATGTCGGATCATGGTCATTTTTGAAAAAATATGAAATATGCTGGCATGGCCATTTTTAAATGGCAATCTATAATTCTGATCTTAACGAGTCTAAAAAGGTATACCACTCAAAGATCGGACTTATTTTGGCCGAGATATGCAAGTTATGAAGCTCCAAAAATCTTATTTTTTTGTTAATGCTGAAAATGTTACATGGTCATCTTTGAATGCTCATAACTCGGGTATTTGATGTCGGATCATGGTCATTTTTGGCAAAAATTAAATTTGCTGGCATGGCCATTTTTAAATGGCAATCTATAATTCTGATCTTAACGAGTCTAAAAAGGTATACCACTCAAGATCGGACTTATTTTGGCCGAGATATGCAAGTTATGAAGCTCCAAAAATCTTATTTTTTTGTTAATGCTGAAAATATTACATGGTCATCTTTGAATGCTAAAACCTCGGGTATTTATATCGGATCATGGTAATTTTTGGCAAAAAAATGAAATTTGCTGGCATGGCCATTTTTAAATGGCAATCTATAATTCTGATCTAAACGAGTCTAAAAAGGTATACCACTCAAAGATCGGACTTATTTTGGCCGAGATATGCAAGTTATAAAGCTCCAAAAATCTTAATTTTTTGTTAATGCTGAAAATATTACATGGTCATCTTTGAATGCTCATAACTCGGGTATTTGATGTCGTATCATGGTCATTTTTGGCAAAAAATTAAATTTTCTGGCATGGCCATTTTTAAATGGCAATCTATAATTCTGATCTTAACGAGTCTAAAAAGGTATACCACTCAAAGATCGGACTTATTTTGGCCGAGATATGCAAGTTATGAAGCTCCAAAAATCTTATTTTTTTGTTAATGCTGAAAATATTACATGGTCATCTTTGAATGCTCATAACTCGTGTATTTGATGTCGGATCATGGTCATTTTTGCAAAAAATTAAATTTTCTGGCATGGCCATTTTTAAATGGCAATCTATAATTCTGATCTTAACGAGTCTAAAAAGGTATACCACTCAAAGATCTGACTTATTTTGGCCGAGATATGCAAGTTATGAAGCTCCAAAAATCTTATTTTTTTTGTTAATGCTGAAAATTTTACATGGTCATCTTTGAATGCTCATAACTCGGGTATTTGATGTCGGATCGTGGTCATTTTTGGCAAAAAATGAAATTTGCTGGCATGCGGCCATTTTTTAAATAGTCAATCTATAATTCTGTTTTTAACGAGTCTAAAAAGGTATACCACTCAAAGATCGGACTTATTTTGGCCGAAATATGCAAGTTATGAAGCTCCAAAAATCTTATTTTTTTGTTAATGCTGAAAATATTACATGGTCATCTTTGAATGCTAAAACCTCGGGTATTTGATGTCGGATCATGGTCATTTTTGGAAAAATATGAAATTTGCTGGCATGGCCATTTTTAAATGGCAATCTATAATTCTGATCTTAACGAGTCTAAAAAGGTATACCACTCAAAGATCGGACTTATTTTGGCCGAGATATGCAAGTTATGTAGCTCCAAAAATCTTATTTTTTTGTTAATGCTGAAAATATTACATGGTCATCTTTGAATGCTCATAACTCGGGTATTTGATGTCGGATCATGGTCATTTTTGGCAAAAAATGAAATTTGCTGGCATGGCCATTTTTAAATGGCAATCTATAATTCTGATCTTAACGAGTCTAAAAATGTATACCACTCAAAGATCGGACTTATTTTAGCCGAAATATGCAAGTTATGAAGCTCCAAAAATCTTATTTTTTTGTTAATGCTGAAAATATTACATGGTCATCTTTGAATGCTCATAACTCGGGTATTTGATGTCGGATCATGGTCATTTTTGGCAAAAAATGAAATTTGCTAGCATGGCCGTTTTTAAATGGCAATCTATAATTCTGATCTTAACGAGTCTAAAAAGGTATACCACTCAAAGATCGGACTTATTTTGGCCGAGATATGCAAGTTATGAAGCTCCAAAAATCTTATTTTTTTGTTAATGCTGAAAATATTACGTGGTCATCTTTGAATGCTCATAACTCGAGGTATTTGATGTCGGATCATGGTCATTTTTGGGCAAAAAATGAAATTTGCTGACATGGCCATTTTTAAATGTCAATCTATAATTCTGATCTTAACGAGTCTAAAAAGGTATACCACTCAAAGATCTGACTTATTTTGGCCGAGATATGCAAGTTATGAAGCTCCAAAAATCTTATTTTTTTTTGTTAATGCTGAAAATATTACATGGTCATCTTTGAATGCTAATACCTCAGAGTCAATTTAGAATGTCGGATCATGGTCATTTTTGGAAAAATTTGAAATTTGCTGGCATGGCCATTTTTAAATGGCAATTCTATAATTCTGATCTTAACGAGTCTAAAAGGTATACCACTCAAAGATCGGAGTTATTGTGGCCGAGATATGCAAGTTATGAAGCTCCAAAAAAAATCTGTTTTTTTTTGTTGATGCTGAAAATATTACATGGTCATCTTTGAATGCTCATAACTCGTGTATTTGATGTCGGATCATGGTCATTTTTGGCAAAAAATGAAATTTGCTGGCATGGCCATTTTTAAATGGCAATCTATAATTCTGAGAGATCACCCTTAACGAGTCTAAAAAGGTATACCGCTCAAAAGATCGGACTTATTTTGGCCGAGATATGCAAGTTACGAAGCTCCAAAAATCTTATTTTTTTGTTAATGCTGAACATTTTACATGGTCATCTTTGAATGCTAATACCTCAGGTATTTGATGTCGGATCATGGTCATTCTTGGCAAAAAATTAAATTTGCTGGCATGGCCATTTTTTAAATGGCCAATCTATAATTCTGATCTTAACGAGTCTAAAAAGTTATACCACTCAAAGATCGAATTTATTTTAGCCGAAATAACTGCAAGATTATGAAGCTCCAAAAATCTTATTTTTTTGTGTTGCTGAAAATTTTACATGGTTATCTTTGAATGCTGATAACTCGGGTTTTTGATGTCGGATCATGGTCATTTTTGGCAAAAAATGAAATTTGCTGGCATGGCCATTTTTTAAATGGCAATCTATAATTCTGATCTTTACGAGTCTTAAAAGGTATACCACTCAAAGATCGGACTTATTTTAGCTGAAATATGCAAGTTATGAAGCTCCAAAAATCTTATTTTTTTGTTTATGCTGAAAATATAACATGGTCATCTTTGAATGCTCATAACTCGGGTATTTGATGTCGGATCATGGTCATTTTTGGCAAAAAATGAAATTTGCTGGCATGGCCATTTTTAAATGGCAATCTATAATTCTGATCTTAACGAGTCTAAAAAGGTATACCACTCAAAGATCGGACTTATTTTGGCCAGAGATATGCAAGTTATGAAGCTCCAAAAATCTAATTTTTTTGTTAATGTTGAAAAATAATTACGTGGTCATCTTTGAATGCTCATAACTCGAGGTATTTGATGTCGGATCATGGTCATTTTCGGCAAAAAATTAAATTTGCTGGCATGGCCATTTTTAAATGGCAATCTATAATTCTGATCTTAACGAGTCTAAAAAGGTGTACCACTCAAAGATCTGACTTATTTTGGCCGAGATATGCAAGTTATGAAGCTCCAAAAATCTTATTTTTTTGTTAATGCTGAAAATATTACATGGTCATCTTTGAATGCTCATTACTCGGGTATTTGATGTCGGATCATGGTAATTTTTGGCAAAAAATTAAATTTGCTGGCATGGCCATTTTTAAATGGCAATCTATAATTCTGATCTTAACGAGTCTAAAAAGGTATACCACTCAAAGATCGGACCTATTTTGTCCAAGATATGCAAGTTATGAAGCTCCAAAAATCTTATTTTTTTGTTAATGCTGAAAATATTACATGGTCATCTTTGAATGCTAAAACCTCGGGTATTTGATGTCGGATCATGGTCATTTTTGGCAAAAAATGAAATTTGCTGGCATGGCCGCTTTTAAATGGCAATCTATAATTCTGATCTTAACGAGTCTAAAAAGGTATACCACTCAAAGATCGGACTTATTTTGGCCGAGATATGCAAGTTATGAAGCTCCAAAAATATAATTTTTTTGTTAATGCTGAAAATATTACGTGGTCATCTTTGAATGCTCATAACTCGGGTATTTGATGTCGGATCATGGTCATTTTTGGCAAAAAATGAAATTTGCTGGCATGGCCATTTTTAAATGGCAATCTATAATTCTGATCTTAACGAGTCTAAAAAGGCATACCACTCAAAGATTTGACTTATTTTGGCCGAGATATGCAAGTTATGAAGCTCCAAAAATCTTATTTTTTGTTAATGCTGAAAATATGATATGGTTATCTTTGAATGCTCATTACTCGGGTATTTGATGTCGGATCATGGTCATTTTTGGCAAAAAATGAAATTTGCTGGCATGGCCATTTTTAAATGGCAATCTATAATTCTGATCTTAAAGAGTCTAAAAAATCCATACCACTCAAAGATCGGACATATTTTGGCCGAGATATGCAAGTTATGAAGCTCCAAAAATCTTATTTTTTTGTTAATGCTGAAAATATTACATGGTCATCTTTGAATGCTCATAACTCGGGTATTTGATGTCGGATCATGGTCATTTTTGGCACAAAATGAAATTTGCTGGCATGGCCATTTTTAAATGTCAAGTTATGAAGCTCCAAAAATCTTATTTTTTTGTTAATGCTGAAAATATTACATGGTTATCTTTGAATGCTCATAACTCGGGTATTTGATGTCGGATCATGGCTCTTTTTTGGCAAACAGGGAAATTTGCTGGCATGGCCATTTTTAAATGGCAATCTATGATTCTGATCTTAACGATGCTAAAAGGTATACCACTTAAAGATCGGACTTATTTTGGCCGAGATATGCAAGCAGGAAGCTCCAAAAATCTTATTTTTTTGTTAATGCTGAAAATATTACATGGTCATCTTTGAATGCTCATAACTCGTGTATTTAATGTCGGATCATGGTCATTTTTGGCAAAAAATGAAATTAACTGGCATGGCCATTTTTAAATGGCAATCTATAATTCTGATCTTAACGAGTCTAAAAAGGTATACCACTCAAAGATCTGACTTATTTTGGCCGAGATATGCAAGTTATGAAGCTCCAAAAATCTTATTTTTTTTGTTAATGCTGAAAATATTACATGGTCACCTTTGAATGCTCATAACTCGGGTATTTGATGTCGGATCATGGTCATTTTTGGCAAAAAATGAAATTTGCTGGCATGGCCATTTTTAAATGGCAATCTATAATTCTGATCTTAACGAGTCTAAAAAGGTATACCACTCAAAGATCGGACTTATTTTGGCCGAGATATGCAAGTTATGAAGCTCCAAAAATCTTATTTTTTTGTTAATGCTGAAAATATTACATGGTCATCTTTGAATGCTCATAACTCGGGTATTTGATGTCGGATCATGGTCATTTTTGGCAAAAAATGAAATTTGCTGGCATGGCCATTTTTTAAATGGCAATCTATAATTCTGATCTTAACGAGTCTAAAAAGGTATACCACTCAAAGATCGGACTTATTTTGGCCGAGATATGCAAGTTATGAAGCTCCAAAAATCTTATTTTTTTGTTAATGCTGAAAATATTACATGGTCATCTTTGAATGCTCATAACTCGGGTATTTGATGTCGGATCATGGTCATTTTTGGCAAAAAATGAAATTTGCTGGCATGGCCATTTTTAAATGGCAATCTATAATTCTGATCTTAACGAGTCTAAAAAGGTATACCACTCAAAGATCGGACTTATTTTGGCCGAGATATGCAAGTTATGAAGCTCCAAAAATCTTATTTTTTTGTTAATGCTGAAAATATTACATGGTCATCTTTGAATGCTCATAACTCGGGTATTTGATGTCGGATCATGGTCATTTTTGGCAAAAAATGAAATTTGCTGGCATGGCCATTTTTAAATGGCAATCTATAATTCTGATCTTAACGAGTCTAAAAAGGTATACCACTCAAAGATCGGACTTATTTTGGCCGAGATATGCAAGTTATGAAGCTCCAAAAATCTTATTTTTTTGTTAATGCTGAAAATATTACATGGTCATCTTTGAATGCTCATAACTCGGGTATTTGATGTCGGATCATGGTCATTTTTGGCAAAAAATGAAATTTGCTGGCATGGCCATTTTTAAATGGCAATCTATAATTCTGATCTTAACGAGTCTAAAAAGGTATACCACTCAAAGATCGGACTTATTTTGGCCGAGATATGCAAGTTATGAAGCTCCAAAAATCTTATTTTTTTGTTAATGCTGAAAATATTACATGGTCATCTTTGAATGCTCATAACTCGGGTATTTGATGTCGGATCATGGTCATTTTTGGCAAAAAATGAAATTTGCTGGCATGGCCATTTTTAAATGGCAATCTATAATTCTGATCTTAACGAGTCTAAAAAGGTATACCACTCAAAGATCGGACTTATTTTGGCCGAGATATGCAAGTTATGAAGCTCCAAAAATCTTATTTTTTTGTTAATGCTGAAAATATTACATGGTCATCTTTGAATGCTCATAACTCGGGTATTTGATGTCGGATCATGGTCATTTTTGGCAAAAAATGAAATTTGCTGGCATGGCCATTTTTAAATGGCAATCTATAATTCTGATCTTAACGAGTCTAAAAAGGTATACCACTCAAAGATCGGACTTATTTTGGCCGAGATATGCAAGTTATGAAGCTCCAAAAATCTTATTTTTTTGTTAATGCTGAAAATATTACATGGTCATCTTTGAATGCTCATAACTCGGGTATTTGATGTCGGATCATGGTCATTTTTGGCAAAAAATGAAATTTGCTGGCATGGCCATTTTTAAATGGCAATCTATAATTCTGATCTTAACGAGTCTAAAAAGGTATACCACTCAAAGATCGGACTTATTTTGGCCGAGATATGCAAGTTATGAAGCTCCAAAAATCTTATTTTTTTGTTAATGCTGAAAATATTACATGGTCATCTTTGAATGCTCATAACTCGGGTATTTGATGTCGGATCATGGTCATTTTTGGCAAAAAATGAAATTTGCTGGCATGGCCATTTTTAAATGGCAATCTATAATTCTGATCTTAACGAGTCTAAAAAGGTATACCACTCAAAGATCGGACTTATTTTGGCCGAGATATGCAAGTTATGAAGCTCCAAAAATCTTATTTTTTTGTTAATGCTGAAAATATTACATGGTCATCTTTGAATGCTCATAACTCGGGTATTTGATGTCGGATCATGGTCATTTTTGGCAAAAAATGAAATTTGCTGGCATGGCCATTTTTAAATGGCAATCTATAATTCTGATCTTAACGAGTCTAAAAAGGTATACCACTCAAAGATCGGACTTATTTTGGCCGAGATATGCAAGTTATGAAGCTCCAAAAATCTTATTTTTTTGTTAATGCTGAAAATATTACATGGTCATCTTTGAATGCTCATAACTCGGGTATTTGATGTCGGATCATGGTCATTTTTGGCAAAAAATTAAATTTGCTGGCATGGCCATTTTTAAATGGCAATCTATAATTCTGATCTTAACGAGTCTAAAAAGGTATACCACTCAAAGATCGGACTTATTTTGGCCGAGATATGCAAGTTATGAAGCTCCAAAAATCTTATTTTTTTGTTAATGCTGAAAATATTACATGGTCATCTTTGAATGCTCATAACTCGGGTATTTGATGTCGGATCATGGTCATTTTTGGCAAAAAATGAAATTTGCTGGCATGGCCATTTTTAAATGGCAATCTATAATTCTGATCTTAACGAGTCTAAAAAGGTATACCACTCAAAGATCGGACTTATTTTGGCCGAGATATGCAAGTTATGAAGCTCCAAAAATCTTATTTTTTTGTTAATGCTGAAAATATTACATGGTCATCTTTGAATGCTCATAACTCGGGTATTTGATGTCGGATCATGGTCATTTTTGGCAAAAAATGAAATTTGCTGGCATGGCCATTTTTAAATGGCAATCTATAATTCTGATCTTAACGAGTCTAAAAAGGTATACCACTCAAAGATCGGACTTATTTTGGCCGAGATATGCAAGTTATGAAGCTCCAAAAATCTTATTTTTTTGTTAATGCTGAAAATATTACATGGTCATCTTTGAATGCTCATAACTCGGGTATTTGATGTCGGATCATGGTCATTTTTGGCAAAAAATGAAATTTGCTGGCATGGCCATTTTTAAATGGCAATCTATAATTCTGATCTTAACGAGTCTAAAAAGGTATACCACTCAAAGATCGGACTTATTTTGGCCGAGATATGCAAGTTATGAAGCTCCAAAAATCTTATTTTTTTGTTAATGCTGAAAATATTACATGGTCATCTTTGAATGCTCATAACTCGGGTATTTGATGTCGGATCATGGTCATTTTTGGCAAAAAATGAAATTTGCTGGCATGGCCATTTTTAAATGGCAATCTATAATTCTGATCTTAACGAGTCTAAAAAGGTATACCACTCAAAGATCGGACTTATTTTGGCCGAGATATGCAAGTTATGAAGCTCCAAAAATCTTATTTTTTTGTTAATGCTGAAAATATTACATGGTCATCTTTGAATGCTCATAACTCGGGTATTTGATGTCGGATCATGGTCATTTTTGGCAAAAAATGAAATTTGCTGGCATGGCCATTTTTAAATGGCAATCTATAATTCTGATCTTAACGAGTCTAAAAAGGTATACCACTCAAAGATCGGACTTATTTTGGCCGAGATATGCAAGTTATGAAGCTCCAAAAATCTTATTTTTTTGTTAATGCTGAAAATATTACATGGTCATCTTTGAATGCTCATAACTCGGGTATTTGATGTCGGATCATGGTCATTTTTGGCAAAAAATGAAATTTGCTGGCATGGCCATTTTTAAATGGCAATCTATAATTCTGATCTTAACGAGTCTAAAAAGGTATACCACTCAAAGATCGGACTTATTTTGGCCGAGATATGCAAGTTATGAAGCTCCAAAAATCTTATTTTTTTGTTAATGCTGAAAATATTACATGGTCATCTTTGAATGCTCATAACTCGGGTATTTGATGTCGGATCATGGTCATTTTTGGCAAAAAATGAAATTTGCTGGCATGGCCATTTTTAAATGGCAATCTATAATTCTGATCTTAACGAGTCTAAAAAGGTATACCACTCAAAGATCGGACTTATTTTGGCCGAGATATGCAAGTTATGAAGCTCCAAAAATCTTATTTTTTTGTTAATGCTGAAAATATTACATGGTCATCTTTGAATGCTCATAACTCGGGTATTTGATGTCGGATCATGGTCATTTTTGGCAAAAAATGAAATTTGCTGGCATGGCCATTTTTAAATGGCAATCTATAATTCTGATCTTAACGAGTCTAAAAAGGTATACCACTCAAAGATCGGACTTATTTTGGCCGAGATATGCAAGTTATGAAGCTCCAAAAATCTTATTTTTTTGTTAATGCTGAAAATATTACATGGTCATCTTTGAATGCTCATAACTCGGGTATTTGATGTCGGATCATGGTCATTTTTGGCAAAAAATGAAATTTGCTGGCATGGCCATTTTTAAATGGCAATCTATAATTCTGATCTTAACGAGTCTAAAAAGGTATACCACTCAAAGATCGGACTTATTTTGGCCGAGATATGCAAGTTATGAAGCTCCAAAAATCTTATTTTTTTGTTAATGCTGAAAATATTACATGGTCATCTTTGAATGCTCATAACTCGGGTATTTGATGTCGGATCATGGTCATTTTTGGCAAAAAATGAAATTTGCTGGCATGGCCATTTTTAAATGGCAATCTATAATTCTGATCTTAACGAGTCTAAAAAGGTATACCACTCAAAGATCGGACTTATTTTGGCCGAGATATGCAAGTTATGAAGCTCCAAAAATCTTATTTTTTTGTTAATGCTGAAAATATTACATGGTCATCTTTGAATGCTCATAACTCGGGTATTTGATGTCGGATCATGGTCATTTTTGGCAAAAAATGAAATTTGCTGGCATGGCCATTTTTAAATGGCAATCTATAATTCTGATCTTAACGAGTCTAAAAAGGTATACCACTCAAAGATCGGACTTATTTTTGGCCGAGATATGCAAGTTATGAAGCTCCAAAAATCTTATTTTTTTGTTAATGCTGAAAATATTACATGGTCATCTTTGAATGCTCATAACCTCGGGTATTTGATGTCGGATCATGGTCATTTTTGGCAAAAAATGAAATTTGCTGGCATGGCCATTTTTAAATGGCAATCTATAATTCTGATCTTAACGAGTCTAAAAAGGTATACCACTCAAAGATCGGACTTATTTTGGCCGAGATATGCAAGTTATGAAGCTCCAAAAATCTTATTTTTTTGTTAATGCTGAAAATATTACATGGTCATCTTTGAATGCTCATAACTCGGGTATTTGATGTCGGATCATGGTCATTTTTGGCAAAAAATGAAATTTGCTAGCATGGCCATTTTTAAATGGCAATCTATAATTCTGATCTTAACGAGTCTAAAAAGGTATACCACTCAAAGATCGGACTTATTTTGGCCGAGATATGCAAGTTATGAAGCTCCAAAAATCTTATTTTTTTGTTAATGCTGAAAATATTACATGGTCATCTTTGAATGCTCATAACTCGGGTATTTGATGTCGGATCATGGTCATTTTTGGCAAAAAATGAAATTTGCTGGCATGGCCATTTTTAAATGGCAATCTATAATTCTGATCTTAACGAGTCTAAAAAGGTATACCACTCAAAGATCGGACTTATTTTGGCCGAGATATGCAAGTTATGAAGCTCCAAAAATCTTATTTTTTTGTTAATGCTGAAAATATTACATGGTCATCTTTGAATGCTCATAACTCGGGTATTTGATGTCGGATCATGGTCATTTTTGGCAAAAAATGAAATTTGCTGGCATGGCCATTTTTAAATGGCAATCTATAATTCTGATCTTAACGAGTCTAAAAAGGTATACCACTCAAAGATCGGACTTATTTTGGCCGAGATATGCAAGTTATGAAGCTCCAAAAATCTTATTTTTTTGTTAATGCTGAAAATATTACATGGTCATCTTTGAATGCTCATAACTCGGGTATTTGATGTCGGATCATGGTCATTTTTGGCAAAAAATGAAATTTTTGGCATGGCCATTTTTAAATGGCAATCTATAATTCTGATCTTAACGAGTCTAAAAAGGTATACCACTCAAAGATCGGACTTATTTTGGCCGAGATATGCAAGTTATGAAGCTCCAAAAATCTTATTTTTTTGTTAATGCTGAAAATATTACATGGTCATCTTTGAATGCTCATAACTCGGGTATTTGATGTCGGATCATGGTCATTTTTGGCAAAAAATGAAATTTGCTGGCATGGCCATTTTTAAATGGCAATCTATAATTCTGATCTTAACGAGTCTAAAAAGGTATACCACTCAAAAGATCGGACTTATTTTGGCCGAGATATGCAAGTTATGAAGCTCCAAAAATCTTATTTTTTTGTTAATGCTGAAAATATTACATGGTCATCTTTGAATGCTCATAACTCGGGTATTTGATGTCGGATCATGGTCATTTTTGGCAAAAAATGAAATTTGCTGGCATGGCCATTTTTAAATGGCAATCTATAATTCTGATCTTAACGAGTCTAAAAAGGTATACCACTCAAAGATCGGACTTATTTTGGCCGAGATATGCAAGTTATGAAGCTCCAAAAATCTTATTTTTTTGTTAATGCTGAAAATATTACATGGTCATCTTTGAATGCTCATAACTCGGGTATTTGATGTCGGATCATGGTCATTTTTGGCAAAAAATGAAATTTGCTGGCATGGCCATTTTTAAATGGCAATCTATAATTCTGATCTTAACGAGTCTAAAAAGGTATACCACTCAAAGATCGGACTTATTTTGGCCGAGATATGCAAGTTATGAAGCTCCAAAAATCTTATTTTTTTGTTAATGCTGAAAATATTACATGGTCATCTTTGAATGCTCATAACTCGGGTATTTGATGTCGGATCATGGTCATTTTTGGCAAAAAATGAAATTTGCTGGCATGGCCATTTTTAAATGGCAATCTATAATTCTGATCTTAACGAGTCTAAAAAGGTATACCACTCAAAGATCGGACTTATTTTGGCCGAGATATGCAAGTTATGAAGCTCCAAAAATCTTATTTTTTTGTTAATGCTGAAAATATTACATGGTCATCTTTGAATGCTCATAACTCGGGTATTTGATGTCGGATCATGGTCATTTTTGGCAAAAAATTAAATTTGCTGGCATGGCCATTTTTAAATGGCAATCTATAATTCTGATCTTAACGAGTCTAAAAAGGTATACCACTCAAAGATCGGACTTATTTTGGCCGAGATATGCAAGTTATGAAGCTCCAAAAATCTTATTTTTTTGTTAATGCTGAAAATATTACATGGTCATCTTTGAATGCTCATAACTCGGGTATTTGATGTCGGATCATGGTCATTTTTGGCAAAAAATGAAATTTGCTGGCATGGCCATTTTTAAATGGCAATCTATAATTCTGATCTTAACGAGTCTAAAAAGGTATACCACTCAAAGATCGGACTTATTTTGGCCGAGATATGCAAGTTATGAAGCTCCAAAAATCTTATTTTTTTGTTAATGCTGAAAATATTACATGGTCATCTTTGAATGCTCATAACTCGGGTATTTGATGTCGGATCATGGTCATTTTTGGCAAAAAATGAAATTTGCTGGCATGGCCATTTTTAAATGGCAATCTATAATTCTGATCTTAACGAGTCTAAAAAGGTATACCACTCAAAGATCGGACTTATTTTGGCCGAGATATGCAAGTTATGAAGCTCCAAAAATCTTATTTTTTTGTTAATGCTGAAAATATTACATGGTCATCTTTGAATGCTCATAACTCGGGTATTTGATGTCGGATCATGGTCATTTTTGGCAAAAAATGAAATTTGCTGGCATGGCCATTTTTAAATGGCAATCTATAATTCTGATCTTAACGAGTCTAAAAAGGTATACCACTCAAAGATCGGACTTATTTTGGCCGAGATATGCAAGTTATGAAGCTCCAAAAATCTTATTTTTTTGTTAATGCTGAAAATATTACATGGTCATCTTTGAATGCTCATAACTCGGGTATTTGATGTCGGATCATGGTCATTTTTGGCAAAAAATGAAATTTGCTGGCATGGCCATTTTTAAATGGCAATCTATAATTCTGATCTTAACGAGTCTAAAAAGGTATACCACTCAAAGATCGGACTTATTTTGGCCGAGATATGCAAGTTATGAAGCTCCAAAAATCTTATTTTTTTGTTAATGCTGAAAATATTACATGGTCATCTTTGAATGCTCATAACTCGGGTATTTGATGTCGGATCATGGTCATTTTTGGCAAAAAATGAAATTTGCTGGCATGGCCATTTTTAAATGGCAATCTATAATTCTGATCTTAACGAGTCTAAAAAGGTATACCACTCAAAGATCGGACTTATTTTGGCCGAGATATGCAAGTTATGAAGCTCCAAAAATCTTATTTTTTTGTTAATGCTGAAAATATTACATGGTCATCTTTGAATGCTAAAACCTCGGGTATTTGATGTCGGATCATGGTCATTTTTGGCAAAAAATGAAATTTGCTGGCATGGCCATTTTTAAATGGCAATCTATAATTCTGATCTTAACGAGTCTAAAAAGGTATACCACTCAAAGATCGGACTTATTTTGGCCGAGATATGCAAGTTATGAAGCTCCAAAAATCTTATTTTTTTGTTAATGCTGAAAATATTACATGGTCATCTTTGAATGCTCATAACTCGGGTATTTGATGTCGGATCATGGTCATTTTTGGCAAAAAATGAAATTTGCTGGCATGGCCATTTTTAAATGGCAATCTATAATTCTGATCTTAACGAGTCTAAAAAGGTATACCACTCAAAGATCGGACTTATTTTGGCCGAGATATGCAAGTTATGAAGCTCCAAAAATCTTATTTTTTTGTTAATGCTGAAAATATTACATGGTCATCTTTGAATGCTCATAACTCGGGTATTTGATGTCGGATCATGGTCATTTTTGGCAAAAAATGAAATTTGCTGGCATGGCCATTTTTAAATGGCAATCTATAATTCTGATCTTAACGAGTCTAAAAAGGTATACCACTCAAAGATCGGACTTATTTTGGCCGAGATATGCAAGTTATGAAGCTCCAAAAATCTTATTTTTTTGTTAATGCTGAAAATATTACATGGTCATCTTTGAATGCTCATAACTCGGGTATTTGATGTCGGATCATGGTCATTTTTGGCAAAAAATGAAATTTGCTGGCATGGCCATTTTTAAATGGCAATCTATAATTCTGATCTTAACGAGTCTAAAAAGGTATACCACTCAAAGATCGGACTTATTTTGGCCGAGATATGCAAGTTATGAAGCTCCAAAAATCTTATTTTTTTGTTAATGCTGAAAATATTACATGGTCATCTTTGAATGCTCATAACTCGGGTATTTGATGTCGGATCATGGTCATTTTTGGCAAAAAATGAAATTTGCTGGCATGGCCATTTTTAAATGGCAATCTATAATTCTGATCTTAACGAGTCTAAAAAGGTATACCACTCAAAGATCGGACTTATTTTGGCCGAGATATGCAAGTTATGAAGCTCCAAAAATCTTATTTTTTTGTTAATGCTGAAAATATTACATGGTCATCTTTGAATGCTCATAACTCGGGTATTTGATGTCGGATCATGGTCATTTTTGGCAAAAAATGAAATTTGCTGGCATGGCCATTTTTAAATGGCAATCTATAATTCTGATCTTAACGAGTCTAAAAAGGTATACCACTCAAAGATCGGACTTATTTTGGCCGAGATATGCAAGTTATGAAGCTCCAAAAATCTTATTTTTTTGTTAATGCTGAAAATATTACATGGTCATCTTTGAATGCTCATAACTCGGGTATTTGATGTCGGATCATGGTCATTTTTGGCAAAAAATGAAATTTGCTGGCATGGCCATTTTTAAATGGCAATCTATAATTCTGATCTTAACGAGTCTAAAAAGGTATACCACTCAAAGATCGGACTTATTTTGGCCGAGATATGCAAGTTATGAAGCTCCAAAAATCTTATTTTTTTGTTAATGCTGAAAATATTACATGGTCATCTTTGAATGCTCATAACTCGGGTATTTGATGTCGGATCATGGTCATTTTTGGCAAAAAATGAAATTTGCTGGCATGGCCATTTTTAAATGGCAATCTATAATTCTGATCTTAACGAGTCTAAAAAGGTATACCACTCAAAGATCGGACTTATTTTGGCCGAGATATGCAAGTTATGAAGCTCCAAAAATCTTATTTTTTTGTTAATGCTGAAAATATTACATGGTCATCTTTGAATGCTCATAACTCGGGTATTTGATGTCGGATCATGGTCATTTTTGGCAAAAAATGAAATTTGCTGGCATGGCCATTTTTAAATGGCAATCTATAATTCTGATCTTAACGAGTCTAAAAAGGTATACCACTCAAAGATCGGACTTATTTTGGCCGAGATATGCAAGTTATGAAGCTCCAAAAATCTTATTTTTTTGTTAATGCTGAAAATATTACATGGTCATCTTTGAATGCTCATAACTCGGGTATTTGATGTCGGATCATGGTCATTTTTGGCAAAAAATGAAATTTGCTGGCATGGCCATTTTTAAATGGCAATCTATAATTCTGATCTTAACGAGTCTAAAAAGGTATACCACTCAAAGATCGGACTTATTTTGGCCGAGATATGCAAGTTATGAAGCTCCAAAAATCTTATTTTTTTGTTAATGCTGAAAATATTACATGGTCATCTTTGAATGCTCATAACTCGGGTATTTGATGTCGGATCATGGTCATTTTTGGCAAAAAATGAAATTTGCTGGCATGGCCATTTTTAAATGGCAATCTATAATTCTGATCTTAACGAGTCTAAAAAGGTATACCACTCAAAGATCGGACTTATTTTGGCCGAGATATGCAAGTTATGAAGCTCCAAAAATCTTATTTTTTTGTTAATGCTGAAAATATTACATGGTCATCTTTGAATGCTCATAACTCGGGTATTTGATGTCGGATCATGGTC
Source organism: Drosophila maculinotata (assembly GCA_035045305.1). Taxonomy (NCBI): domain Eukaryota; kingdom Metazoa; phylum Arthropoda; class Insecta; order Diptera; family Drosophilidae; genus Drosophila; species Drosophila maculinotata. Next base: position 55,697 of record JAWNPD010000454.1, read on the forward strand.
ATTTTTGGCAAAAAATGAAATTTGCTGGCATGGCCATTTTTAAATGGCAATCTATAATTCTGATCTTAACGAGTCTAAAAAGGTATACCACTCAAAGATCGGACTTATTTTGGCCGAGATATGCAAGTTATGAAGCTCCAAAAATCTTATTTTTTTGTTAATGCTGAAAATATTACATGGTCATCTTTGAATGCTCATAACTCGGGTATTTGATGTCGGATCATGGTCATTTTTGGCAAAAAATGAAATTTGCTGGCATGGCCATTTTTAAATGGCAATCTATAATTCTGATCTTAACGAGTCTAAAAAGGTATACCACTCAAAGATCGGACTTATTTTGGCCGAGATATGCAAGTTATGAAGCTCCAAAAATCTTATTTTTTTGTTAATGCTGAAAATATTACATGGTCATCTTTGAATGCTCATAACCTCGGGTATTTGATGTCGGATCATGGTCATTTTTGGCAAAAAATGAAATTTGCTGGCATGGCCATTTTTAAATGGCAATCTATAATTCTGATCTTAACGAGTCTAAAAAGGTATACCACTCAAAGATCGGACTTATTTTGGCCGAGATATGCAAGTTATGAAGCTCCAAAAATCTTATTTTTTTGTTAATGCTGAAAATATTACATGGTCATCTTTGAATGCTCATAACTCGGGTATTTGATGTCGGATCATGGTCATTTTTGGCAAAAAATGAAATTTGCTGGCATGGCCATTTTTAAATGGCAATCTATAATTCTGATCTTAACGAGTCTAAAAAGGTATACCACTCAAAGATCGGACTTATTTTGGCCGAGATATGCAAGTTATGAAGCTCCAAAAATCTTATTTTTTTGTTAATGCTGAAAATATTACATGGTCATCTTTGAATGCTCATAACTCGGGTATTTGATGTCGGATCATGGTCATTTTTGGCAAAAAATGAAATTTGCTGGCATGGCCATTTTTAAATGGCAATCTATAATTCTGATCTTAACGAGTCTAAAAAGGTATACCACTCAAAGATCGGACTTATTTTGGCCGAGATATGCAAGTTATGAAGCTCCAAAAATCTTATTTTTTTGTTAATGCTGAAAATATTACATGGTCATCTTTGAATGCTCATAACTCGGGTATTTGATGTCGGATCATGGTCATTTTTGGCAAAAAATGAAATTTGCTGGCATGGCCATTTTTAAATGGCAATCTATAATTCTGATCTTAACGAGTCTAAAAAGGTATACCACTCAAAGATCGGACTTATTTTGGCCGAGATATGCAAGTTATGAAGCTCCAAAAATCTTATTTTTTTGTTAATGCTGAAAATATTACATGGTCATCTTTGAATGCTCATAACTCGGGTATTTGATGTCGGATCATGGTCATTTTTGGCAAAAAATGAAATTTGCTGGCATGGCCATTTTTAAATGGCAATCTATAATTCTGATCTTAACGAGTCTAAAAAGGTATACCACTCAAAGATCGGACTTATTTTGGCCGAGATATGCAAGTTATGAAGCTCCAAAAATCTTATTTTTTTGTTAATGCTGAAAATATTACATGGTCATCTTTGAATGCTAAAACCTCGGGTATTTGATGTCGGATCATGGTCATTTTTGGCAAAAAATGAAATTTGCTGGCATGGCCATTTTTAAATGGCAATCTATAATTCTGATCTTAACGAGTCTAAAAAGGTATACCACTCAAAGATCGGACTTATTTTGGCCGAGATATGCAAGTTATGAAGCTCCAAAAATCTTATTTTTTTGTTAATGCTGAAAATATTACATGGTCATCTTTGAATGCTCATAACTCGGGTATTTGATGTCGGATCATGGTCATTTTTGGCAAAAAATGAAATTTGCTGGCATGGCCATTTTTAAATGGCAATCTATAATTCTGATCTTAACGAGTCTAAAAAGGTATACCACTCAAAGATCGGACTTATTTTGGCCGAGATATGCAAGTTATGAAGCTCCAAAAATCTTATTTTTTTGTTAATGCTGAAAATATTACATGGTCATCTTTGAATGCTCATAACTCGGGTATTTGATGTCGGATCATGGTCATTTTTGGCAAAAAATGAAATTTGCTGGCATGGCCATTTTTAAATGGCAATCTATAATTCTGATCTTAACGAGTCTAAAAAGGTATACCACTCAAAGATCGGACTTATTTTGGCCGAGATATGCAAGTTATGAAGCTCCAAAAATCTTATTTTTTTGTTAATGCTGAAAATATTACATGGTCATCTTTGAATGCTCATAACTCGGGTATTTGATGTCGGATCATGGTCATTTTTGGCAAAAAATGAAATTTGCTGGCATGGCCATTTTTAAATGGCAATCTATAATTCTGATCTTAACGAGTCTAAAAAGGTATACCACTCAAAGATCGGACTTATTTTGGCCGAGATATGCAAGTTATGAAGCTCCAAAAATCTTATTTTTTTGTTAATGCTGAAAATATTACATGGTCATCTTTGAATGCTCATAACTCGGGTATTTGATGTCGGATCATGGTCATTTTTGGCAAAAAATGAAATTTGCTGGCATGGCCATTTTTAAATGGCAATCTATAATTCTGATCTTAACGAGTCTAAAAAGGTATACCACTCAAAGATCGGACTTATTTTGGCCGAGATATGCAAGTTATGAAGCTCCAAAAATCTTATTTTTTTGTTAATGCTGAAAATATTACATGGTCATCTTTGAATGCTCATAACTCGGGTATTTGATGTCGGATCATGGTCATTTTTGGCAAAAAATGAAATTTGCTGGCATGGCCATTTTTAAATGGCAATCTATAATTCTGATCTTAACGAGTCTAAAAAGGTATACCACTCAAAGATCGGACTTATTTTGGCCGAGATATGCAAGTTATGAAGCTCCAAAAATCTTATTTTTTTGTTAATGCTGAAAATATTACATGGTCATCTTTGAATGCTCATAACTCGGGTATTTGATGTCGGATCATGGTCATTTTTGGCAAAAAATGAAATTTGCTGGCATGGCCATTTTTAAATGGCAATCTATAATTCTGATCTTAACGAGTCTAAAAAGGTATACCACTCAAAGATCGGACTTATTTTGGCCGAGATATGCAAGTTATGAAGCTCCAAAAATCTTATTTTTTTGTTAATGCTGAAAATATTACATGGTCATCTTTGAATGCTAAAACCTCGGGTATTTGATGTCGGATCATGGTCATTTTTGGCAAAAAATGAAATTTGCTGGCATGGCCATTTTTAAATGGCAATCTATAATTCTGATCTTAACGAGTCTAAAAAGGTATACCACTCAAAGATCGGACTTATTTTGGCCGAGATATGCAAGTTATGAAGCTCCAAAAATCTTATTTTTTTGTTAATGCTGAAAATATTACATGGTCATCTTTGAATGCTCATAACTCGGGTATTTGATGTCGGATCATGGTCATTTTTGGCAAAAAATGAAATTTGCTGGCATGGCCATTTTTAAATGGCAATCTATAATTCTGATCTTAACGAGTCTAAAAAGGTATACCACTCAAAGATCGGACTTATTTTGGCCGAGATATGCAAGTTATGAAGCTCCAAAAATCTTATTTTTTTTGTTAATGCTGAAAATATTACATGGTTATCTTTGAATGCTCATAACTCGGGTATTTGATGTCGGATCATGGTCATTTTTGGCAAAAAATGAAATTTGCTGGCATGGCCATTTTTAAATGGCAATCTATAATTCTGATCTTAACGAGTCTAAAAAGGTATACCACTCAAAGATCGGACTTATTTTGGCCGAGATATGCAAGTTATGAAGCTCCAAAAATCTTATTTTTTTGTTAATGCTGAAAATATTACATGGTCATCTTTGAATGCTCATAACTCGGGTATTTGATGTCGGATCATGGTCATTTTTGGCAAAAAATGAAATTTGCTGGCATGGCCATTTTTAAATGGCAATCTATAATTCTGATCTTAACGAGTCTAAAAAGGTATACCACTCAAAGATCGGACTTATTTTGGCCGAGATATGCAAGTTATGAAGCTCCAAAAATCTTATTTTTTTGTTAATGCTGAAAATATTACATGGTCATCTTTGAATGCTAAAACCTCGGGTATTTGATGTCGGATCATGGTCATTTTTGGCAAAAAATGAAATTTGCTGGCATGGCCATTTTTAAATGGCAATCTATAATTCTGATCTTAACGAGTCTAAAAAGGTATACCACTCAAAGATCGGACTTATTTTGGCCGAGATATGCAAGTTATGAAGCTCCAAAAATCTTATTTTTTTGTTAATGCTGAAAATATTACATGGTCATCTTTGAATGCTCATAACTCGGGTATTTGATGTCGGATCATGGTCATTTTTGGCAAAAAATGAAATTTGCTGGCATGGCCATTTTTAAATGGCAATCTATAATTCTGATCTTAACGAGTCTAAAAAGGTATACCACTCAAAGATCGGACTTATTTTGGCCGAGATATGCAAGTTATGAAGCTCCAAAAATCTTATTTTTTTGTTAATGCTGAAAATATTACATGGTCATCTTTGAATGCTCATAACTCGGGTATTTGATGTCGGATCATGGTCATTTTTGGCAAAAAATTAAATTTGCTGGCATGGCCATTTTTAAATGGCAATCTATAATTCTGATCTTAACGAGTCTAAAAAGGTATACCACTCAAAGATCGGACTTATTTTGGCCGAGATATGCAAGTTATGAAGCTCCAAAAATCTTATTTTTTTGTTAATGCTGAAAATATTACATGGTCATCTTTGAATGCTCATAACTCGGGTATTTGATGTCGGATCATGGTCATTTTTGGCAAAAAATGAAATTTGCTGGCATGGCCATTTTTAAATGGCAATCTATAATTCTGATCTTAACGAGTCTAAAAAGGTATACCACTCAAAGATCGGACTTATTTTGGCCGAGATATGCAAGTTATGAAGCTCCAAAAATCTTATTTTTTTGTTAATGCTGAAAATATTACATGGTCATCTTTGAATGCTCATAACTCGGGTATTTGATGTCGGATCATGGTCATTTTTGGCAAAAAATGAAATTTGCTGGCATGGCCATTTTTAAATGGCAATCTATAATTCTGATCTTAACGAGTCTAAAAAGGTATACCACTCAAAGATCGGACTTATTTTGGCCGAGATATGCAAGTTATGAAGCTCCAAAAATCTTATTTTTTTGTTAATGCTGAAAATATTACATGGTCATCTTTGAATGCTCATAACTCGGGTATTTGATGTCGGATCATGGTCATTTTTGGCAAAAAATGAAATTTGCTGGCATGGCCATTTTTAAATGGCAATCTATAATTCTGATCTTAACGAGTCTAAAAAGGTATACCACTCAAAGATCGGACTTATTTTGGCCGAGATATGCAAGTTATGAAGCTCCAAAAATCTTATTTTTTTGTTAATGCTGAAAATATTACATGGTCATCTTTGAATGCTCATAACTCGGGTATTTGATGTCGGATCATGGTCATTTTTGGCAAAAAATGAAATTTGCTGGCATGGCCATTTTTAAATGGCAATCTATAATTCTGATCTTAACGAGTCTAAAAAGGTATACCACTCAAAGATCGGACTTATTTTGGCCGAGATATGCAAGTTATGAAGCTCCAAAAATCTTATTTTTTTGTTAATGCTGAAAATATTACATGGTCATCTTTGAATGCTCATAACTCGGGTATTTGATGTCGGATCATGGTCATTTTTGGCAAAAAATGAAATTTGCTGGCATGGCCATTTTTAAATGGCAATCTATAATTCTGATCTTAACGAGTCTAAAAAGGTATACCACTCAAAGATCGGACTTATTTTGGCCGAGATATGCAAGTTATGAAGCTCCAAAAATCTTATTTTTTTGTTAATGCTGAAAATATTACATGGTCATCTTTGAATGCTCATAACTCGGGTATTTGATGTCGGATCATGGTCATTTTTGGCAAAAAATGAAATTTGCTGGCATGGCCATTTTTAAATGGCAATCTATAATTCTGATCTTAACGAGTCTAAAAAGGTATACCACTCAAAGATCGGACTTATTTTGGCCGAGATATGCAAGTTATGAAGCTCCAAAAATCTTATTTTTTTGTTAATGCTGAAAATATTACATGGTCATCTTTGAATGCTCATAACTCGGGTATTTGATGTCGGATCATGGTCATTTTTGGCAAAAAATGAAATTTGCTGGCATGGCCATTTTTAAATGGCAATCTATAATTCTGATCTTAACGAGTCTAAAAAGGTATACCACTCAAAGATCGGACTTATTTTGGCCGAGATATGCAAGTTATGAAGCTCCAAAAATCTTATTTTTTTGTTAATGCTGAAAATATTACATGGTCATCTTTGAATGCTCATAACTCGGGTATTTGATGTCGGATCATGGTCATTTTTGGCAAAAAATGAAATTTGCTGGCATGGCCATTTTTAAATGGCAATCTATAATTCTGATCTTAACGAGTCTAAAAAGGTATACCACTCAAAGATCGGACTTATTTTGGCCGAGATATGCAAGTTATGAAGCTCCAAAAATCTTATTTTTTTGTTAATGCTGAAAATATTACATGGTCATCTTTGAATGCTCATAACTCGGGTATTTGATGTCGGATCATGGTCATTTTTGGCAAAAAATGAAATTTGCTGGCATGGCCATTTTTAAATGGCAATCTATAATTCTGATCTTAACGAGTCTAAAAAGGTATACCACTCAAAGATCGGACTTATTTTGGCCGAGATATGCAAGTTATGAAGCTCCAAAAATCTTATTTTTTTGTTAATGCTGAAAATATTACATGGTCATCTTTGAATGCTCATAACTCGGGTATTTGATGTCGGATCATGGTCATTTTTGGCAAAAAATGAAATTTGCTGGCATGGCCATTTTTAAATGGCAATCTATAATTCTGATCTTAACGAGTCTAAAAAGGTATACCACTCAAAGATCGGACTTATTTTGGCCGAGATATGCAAGTTATGAAGCTCCAAAAATCTTATTTTTTTGTTAATGCTGAAAATATTACATGGTCATCTTTGAATGCTCATAACTCGGGTATTTGATGTCGGATCATGGTCATTTTTGGCAAAAAATGAAATTTGCTGGCATGGCCATTTTTAAATGGCAATCTATAATTCTGATCTTAACGAGTCTAAAAAGGTATACCACTCAAAGATCGGACTTATTTTGGCCGAGATATGCAAGTTATGAAGCTCCAAAAATCTTATTTTTTTGTTAATGCTGAAAATATTACATGGTCATCTTTGAATGCTCATAACTCGGGTATTTGATGTCGGATCATGGTCATTTTTGGCAAAAAATGAAATTTGCTGGCATGGCCATTTTTAAATGGCAATCTATAATTCTGATCTTAACGAGTCTAAAAAGGTATACCACTCAAAGATCGGACTTATTTTGGCCGAGATATGCAAGTTATGAAGCTCCAAAAATCTTATTTTTTTGTTAATGCTGAAAATATTACATGGTCATCTTTGAATGCTCATAACTCGGGTATTTGATGTCGGATCATGGTCATTTTTGGCAAAAAATGAAATTTGCTGGCATGGCCATTTTTAAATGGCAATCTATAATTCTGATCTTAACGAGTCTAAAAAGGTATACCACTCAAAGATCGGACTTATTTTGGCCGAGATATGCAAGTTATGAAGCTCCAAAAATCTTATTTTTTTGTTAATGCTGAAAATATTACATGGTCATCTTTGAATGCTCATAACTCGGGTATTTGATGTCGGATCATGGTCATTTTTGGCAAAAAATGAAATTTGCTGGCATGGCCATTTTTAAATGGCAATCTATAATTCTGATCTTAACGAGTCTAAAAAGGTATACCACTCAAAGATCGGACTTATTTTGGCCGAGATATGCAAGTTATGAAGCTCCAAAAATCTTATTTTTTTGTTAATGCTGAAAATATTACATGGTCATCTTTGAATGCTCATAACTCGGGTATTTGATGTCGGATCATGGTCATTTTTGGCAAAAAATGAAATTTGCTGGCATGGCCATTTTTAAATGGCAATCTATAATTCTGATCTTAACGAGTCTAAAAAGGTATACCACTCAAAGATCGGACTTATTTTGGCCGAGATATGCAAGTTATGAAGCTCCAAAAATCTTATTTTTTTGTTAATGCTGAAAATATTACATGGTCATCTTTGAATGCTCATAACCTCGGGTATTTGATGTCGGATCATGGTCATTTTTGGCAAAAAATGAAATTTGCTGGCATGGCCATTTTTAAATGGCAATCTATAATTCTGATCTTAACGAGTCTAAAAAGGTATACCACTCAAAGATCGGACTTATTTTGGCCGAGATATGCAAGTTATGAAGCTCCAAAAATCTTATTTTTTTGTTAATGCTGAAAATATTACATGGTCATCTTTGAATGCTCATAACTCGGGTATTTGATGTCGGATCATGGTCATTTTTGGCAAAAAATGAAATTTGCTGGCATGGCCATTTTTAAATGGCAATCTATAATTCTGATCTTAACGAGTCTAAAAAGGTATACCACTCAAAGATCGGACTTATTTTGGCCGAGATATGCAAGTTATGAAGCTCCAAAAATCTTATTTTTTTGTTAATGCTGAAAATATTACATGGTCATCTTTGAATGCTCATAACTCGGGTATTTGATGTCGGATCATGGTCATTTTTGGCAAAAAATGAAATTTGCTGGCATGGCCATTTTTAAATGGCAATCTATAATTCTGATCTTAACGAGTCTAAAAAGGTATACCACTCAAAGATCGGACTTATTTTGGCCGAGATATGCAAGTTATGAAGCTCCAAAAATCTTATTTTTTTGTTAATGCTGAAAATATTACATGGTCATCTTTGAATGCTCATAACTCGGGTATTTGATGTCGGATCATGGTCATTTTTGGCAAAAAATGAAATTTGCTGGCATGGCCATTTTTAAATGGCAATCTATAATTCTGATCTTAACGAGTCTAAAAAGGTATACCACTCAAAGATCGGACTTATTTTGGCCGAGATATGCAAGTTATGAAGCTCCAAAAATCTTATTTTTTTGTTAATGCTGAAAATATTACATGGTCATCTTTGAATGCTCATAACTCGGGTATTTGATGTCGGATCATGGTCATTTTTGGCAAAAAATGAAATTTGCTGGCATGGCCATTTTTAAATGGCAATCTATAATTCTGATCTTAACGAGTCTAAAAAGGTATACCACTCAAAGATCGGACTTATTTTGGCCGAGATATGCAAGTTATGAAGCTCCAAAAATCTTATTTTTTTGTTAATGCTGAAAATATTACATGGTCATCTTTGAATGCTCATAACTCGGGTATTTGATGTCGGATCATGGTCATTTTTGGCAAAAAATGAAATTTGCTGGCATGGCCATTTTTAAATGGCAATCTATAATTCTGATCTTAACGAGTCTAAAAAGGTATACCACTCAAAGATCGGACTTATTTTGGCCGAGATATGCAAGTTATGAAGCTCCAAAAATCTTATTTTTTTGTTAATGCTGAAAATATTACATGGTCATCTTTGAATGCTCATAACTCGGGTATTTGATGTCGGATCATGGTCATTTTTGGCAAAAAATGAAATTTGCTGGCATGGCCATTTTTAAATGGCAATCTATAATTCTGATCTTAACGAGTCTAAAAAGGTATACCACTCAAAGATCGGACTTATTTTGGCCGAGATATGCAAGTTATGAAGCTCCAAAAATCTTATTTTTTTGTTAATGCTGAAAATATTACATGGTCATCTTTGAATGCTCATAACTCGGGTATTTGATGTCGGATCATGGTCATTTTTGGCAAAAAATGAAATTTGCTGGCATGGCCATTTTTAAATGGCAATCTATAATTCTGATCTTAACGAGTCTAAAAAGGTATACCACTCAAAGATCGGACTTATTTTGGCCGAGATATGCAAGTTATGAAGCTCCAAAAATCTTATTTTTTTGTTAATGCTGAAAATATTACATGGTCATCTTTGAATGCTCATAACTCGGGTATTTGATGTCGGATCATGGTCATTTTTGGCAAAAAATGAAATTTGCTGGCATGGCCATTTTTAAATGGCAATCTATAATTCTGATCTTAACGAGTCTAAAAAGGTATACCACTCAAAGATCGGACTTATTTTGGCCGAGATATGCAAGTTATGAAGCTCCAAAAATCTTATTTTTTTGTTAATGCTGAAAATATTACATGGTCATCTTTGAATGCTCATAACTCGGGTATTTGATGTCGGATCATGGTCATTTTTGGCAAAAAATTAAATTTGCTGGCATGGCCATTTTTAAATGGCAATCTATAATTCTGATCTTAACGAGTCTAAAAAGGTATACCACTCAAAGATCGGACTTATTTTGGCCGAGATATGCAAGTTATGAAGCTCCAAAAATCTTATTTTTTTGTTAATGCTGAAAATATTACATGGTCATCTTTGAATGCTAATAACCTCGGGTATTTGATGTCGGATCATGGTCATTTTTGGCAAAAAATGAAATTTGCTGGCATGGCCATTTTTAAATGGCAATCTATAATTCTGATCTTAACGAGTCTAAAAAGGTATACCACTCAAAGATCGGACTTATTTTGGCCGAGATATGCAAGTTATGAAGCTCCAAAAATCTTATTTTTTTGTTAATGCTGAAAATATTACATGGTCATCTTTGAATGCTCATAACTCGGGTATTTGATGTCGGATCATGGTCATTTTTGGCAAAAAATGAAATTTGCTGGCATGGCCATTTTTAAATGGCAATCTATAATTCTGATCTTAACGAGTCTAAAAAGGTATACCACTCAAAGATCGGACTTATTTTGGCCGAGATATGCAAGTTATGAAGCTCCAAAAATCTTATTTTTTTGTTAATGCTGAAAATATTACATGGTCATCTTTGAATGCTCATAACTCGGGTATTTGATGTCGGATCATGGTCATTTTTGGCAAAAAATGAAATTTGCTGGCATGGCCATTTTTAAATGGCAATCTATAATTCTGATCTTAACGAGTCTAAAAAGGTATACCACTCAAAGATCGGACTTATTTTGGCCGAGATATGCAAGTTATGAAGCTCCAAAAATCTTATTTTTTTGTTAATGCTGAAAATATTACATGGTCATCTTTGAATGCTCATAACTCGGGTATTTGATGTCGGATCATGGTCATTTTTGGCAAAAAATGAAATTTGCTGGCATGGCCATTTTTAAATGGCAATCTATAATTCTGATCTTAACGAGTCTAAAAAGGTATACCACTCAAAGATCGGACTTATTTTGGCCGAGATATGCAAGTTATGAAGCTCCAAAAATCTTATTTTTTTGTTAATGCTGAAAATATTACATGGTCATCTTTGAATGCTCATAACTCGGGTATTTGATGTCGGATCATGGTCATTTTTGGCAAAAAATGAAATTTGCTGGCATGGCCATTTTTAAATGGCAATCTATAATTCTGATCTTAACGAGTCTAAAAAGGTATACCACTCAAAGATCGGACTTATTTTGGCCGAGATATGCAAGTTATGAAGCTCCAAAAATCTTATTTTTTTGTTAATGCTGAAAATATTACATGGTCATCTTTGAATGCTCATAACTCGGGTATTTGATGTCGGATCATGGTCATTTTTGGCAAAAAATGAAATTTGCTGGCATGGCCATTTTTAAATGGCAATCTATAATTCTGATCTTAACGAGTCTAAAAAGGTATACCACTCAAAGATCGGACTTATTTTGGCCGAGATATGCAAGTTATGAAGCTCCAAAAATCTTATTTTTTTGTTAATGCTGAAAATATTACATGGTCATCTTTGAATGCTCATAACTCGGGTATTTGATGTCGGATCATGGTCATTTTTGGCAAAAAATGAAATTTGCTGGCATGGCCATTTTTAAATGGCAATCTATAATTCTGATCTTAACGAGTCTAAAAAGGTATACCACTCAAAGATCGGACTTATTTTGGCCGAGATATGCAAGTTATGAAGCTCCAAAAATCTTATTTTTTTGTTAATGCTGAAAATATTACATGGTCATCTTTGAATGCTCATAACTCGGGTATTTGATGTCGGATCATGGTCATTTTTGGCAAAAAATGAAATTTGCTGGCATGGCCATTTTTAAATGGCAATCTATAATTCTGATCTTAACGAGTCTAAAAAGGTATACCACTCAAAGATCGGACTTATTTTGGCCGAGATATGCAAGTTATGAAGCTCCAAAAATCTTATTTTTTTGTTAATGCTGAAAATATTACATGGTCATCTTTGAATGCTCATAACTCGGGTATTTGATGTCGGATCATGGTCATTTTTGGCAAAAAATGAAATTTGCTGGCATGGCCATTTTTAAATGGCAATCTATAATTCTGATCTTAACGAGTCTAAAAAGGTATACCACTCAAAGATCGGACTTATTTTGGCCGAGATATGCAAGTTATGAAGCTCCAAAAATCTTATTTTTTTGTTAATGCTGAAAATATTACATGGTCATCTTTGAATGCTCATAACTCGGGTATTTGATGTCGGATCATGGTCATTTTTGGCAAAAAATGAAATTTGCTGGCATGGCCATTTTTAAATGGCAATCTATAATTCTGATCTTAACGAGTCTAAAAAGGTATACCACTCAAAGATCGGACTTATTTTGGCCGAGATATGCAAGTTATGAAGCTCCAAAAATCTTATTTTTTTGTTAATGCTGAAAATATTACATGGTCATCTTTGAATGCTCATAACTCGGGTATTTGATGTCGGATCATGGTCATTTTTGGCAAAAAATGAAATTTGCTGGCATGGCCATTTTTAAATGGCAATCTATAATTCTGATCTTAACGAGTCTAAAAAGGTATACCACTCAAAGATCGGACTTATTTTGGCCGAGATATGCAAGTTATGAAGCTCCAAAAATCTTATTTTTTTGTTAATGCTGAAAATATTACATGGTCATCTTTGAATGCTCATAACTCGGGTATTTGATGTCGGATCATGGTCATTTTTGGCAAAAAATGAAATTTGCTGGCATGGCCATTTTTAAATGGCAATCTATAATTCTGATCTTAACGAGTCTTAAAAGGTATACCACTCAAAGATCTGACTTATTTTGGCCGAGATATGCAAGTTATGAAGCTCCAAAAATCTTATTTTTTTGTTAATGCTGAAAATATTACATGGTCATCTTTGAATGCTCATAACTCGGGTATTTGATGTCGGATCATGGTCATTTTTGGCAAAAAATGAAATTTGCTGGCATGGCCATTTTTAAATGGCAATCTATAATTCTGATCTTAACGAGTCTAAAAAGGTATACCACTCAAAGATCGGACTTATTTTGGCCGAGATATGCAAGTTATGAAGCTCCAAAAATCTTATTTTTTTGTTAATGCTGAAAATATTACATGGTCATCTTTGAATGCTCATAACTCGGGTATTTGATGTCGGATCATGGTCATTTTTGGCAAAAAATTAAATTTGCTGGCATGGCCATTTTTAAATGGCAATCTCTAATTCTGATCTTAACGAGTCTAAAAAGGTATACCACTCAAAGATCGGACTTATTTTGGCCGAGATATGCAAGTTATGAAGCTCCAAAAATCTTATTTTTTTGTTAATGCTGAAAATATTACATGGTCATCTTTGAATGCTCATAACTCGGGTATTTGATGTCGGATCATGGTCATTTTTGGCAAAAAATGAAATTTGCTGGCATGGCCATTTTTAAATGGCAATCTATAATTCTGATCTTAACGAGTCTAAAAAGGTATACCACTCAAAGATCGGACTTATTTTGGCCGAGATATGCAAGTTATGAAGCTCCAAAAATCTTATTTTTTTGTTAATGCTGAAAATATTACATGGTCATCTTTGAATGCTAAAACCTCGGGTATTTGATGTCGGATCATGGTCATTTTTGGCAAAAAATGAAATTTGCTGGCATGGCCATTTTTAAATGGCAATCTATAATTCTGATCTTAACGAGTCTAAAAAGGTATACCACTCAAAGATCGGACTTATTTTGGCCGAGATATGCAAGTTATGAAGCTCCAAAAATCTTATTTTTTTGTTAATGCTGAAAATATTACATGGTCATCTTTGAATGCTCATAACTCGGGTATTTGATGTCGGATCATGGTCATTTTTGGCAAAAAATGAAATTTGCTGGCATGGCCATTTTTAAATGGCAATCTATAATTCTGATCTTAACGAGTCTAAAAAGGTATACCACTCAAAGATCGGACTTATTTTGGCCGAGATATGCAAGTTATGAAGCTCCAAAAATCTTATTTTTTTGTTAATGCTGAAAATATTACATGGTCATCTTTGAATGCTCATAACTCGGGTATTTGATGTCGGATCATGGTCATTTTTGGCAAAAAATGAAATTTGCTGGCATGGCCATTTTTAAATGGCAATCTATAATTCTGATCTTAACGAGTCTAAAAAGGTATACCACTCAAAGATCGGACTTATTTTGGCCGAGATATGCAAGTTATGAAGCTCCAAAAATCTTATTTTTTTGTTAATGCTGAAAATATTACATGGTCATCTTTGAATGCTCATAACTCGGGTATTTGATGTCGGATCATGGTCATTTTTGGCAAAAAATGAAATTTGCTGGCATGGCCATTTTTAAATGGCAATCTATAATTCTGATCTTAACGAGTCTAAAAAGGTATACCACTCAAAGATCGGACTTATTTTGGCCGAGATATGCAAGTTATGAAGCTCCAAAAATCTTATTTTTTTGTTAATGCTGAAAATATTACATGGTCATCTTTGAATGCTCATAACTCGGGTATTTGATGTCGGATCATGGTCATTTTTGGCAAAAAATGAAATTTGCTGGCATGGCCATTTTTAAATGGCAATCTATAATTCTGATCTTAACGAGTCTAAAAAGGTATACCACTCAAAGATCGGACTTATTTTGGCCGAGATATGCAAGTTATGAAGCTCCAAAAATCTTATTTTTTTGTTAATGCTGAAAATATTACATGGTCATCTTTGAATGCTCATAACTCGGGTATTTGATGTCGGATCATGGTCATTTTTGGCAAAAAATTAAATTTGCTGGCATGGCCATTTTTAAATGGCAATCTATAATTCTGATCTTAACGAGTCTAAAAAGGTATACCACTCAAAGATCGGACTTATTTTGGCCGAGATATGCAAGTTATGAAGCTCCAAAAATCTTATTTTTTTTGTTAATGCTGAAAATATTACATGGTCATCTTTGAATGCTCATAACTCGGGTATTTGATGTCGGATCATGGTCATTTTTGGCAAAAAATGAAATTTGCTGGCATGGCCATTTTTAAATGGCAATCTATAATTCTGATCTTAACGAGTCTAAAAAGGTATACCACTCAAAGATCGGACTTATTTTGGCCGAGATATGCAAGTTATGAAGCTCCAAAAATCTTATTTTTTTGTTAATGCTGAAAATATTACATGGTCATCTTTGAATGCTCATAACTCGGGTATTTGATGTCGGATCATGGTCATTTTTGGCAAAAAATGAAATTTGCTGGCATGGCCATTTTTAAATGGCAATCTATAATTCTGATCTTAACGAGTCTAAAAAGGTATACCACTCAAAGATCGGACTTATTTTGGCCGAGATATGCAAGTTATGAAGCTCCAAAAATCTAATTTTTTTGTTAATGCTGAAAATATTACATGGTCATCTTTGAATGCTCATAACTCGGGTATTTGATGTCGGATCATGGTCATTTTTGGCAAAAAATGAAATTTGCTGGCATGGCCATTTTTAAATGGCAATCTATAATTCTGATCTTAACGAGTCTAAAAAGGTATACCACTCAAAGATCGGACTTATTTTGGCCGAGATATGCAAGTTATGAAGCTCCAAAAATCTTATTTTTTTGTTAATGCTGAAAATATTACATGGTCATCTTTGAATGCTCATAACTCGGGTATTTGATGTCGGATCATGGTCATTTTTGGCAAAAAATGAAATTTGTTGGCATGGCCATTTTTAAATGGCAATCTATAATTCTGATCTTAACGAGTCTAAAAAGGTATACCACTCAAAGATCGGACTTATTTTGGCCGAGATATGCAAGTTATGAAGCTCCAAAAATCTTATTTTTTTGTTAATGCTGAAAATATTACATGGTCATCTTTGAATGCTCATAACTCGGGTATTTGATGTCGGATCATGGTCATTTTTGGCAAAAAATGAAATTTGCTGGCATGGCCATTTTTAAATGGCAATCTATAATTCTGATCTTAACGAGTCTAAAAAGGTATACCACTCAAAGATCGGACTTATTTTGGCCGAGATATGCAAGTTATGAAGCTCCAAAAATCTTATTTTTTTGTTAATGCTGAAAATATTACATGGTCATCTTTGAATGCTCATAACTCGGGTATTTGATGTCGGATCATGGTCATTTTTGGCAAAAAATGAAATTTGCTGGCATGGCCATTTTTAAATGGCAATCTATAATTCTGATCTTAACGAGTCTAAAAAGGTATACCACTCAAAGATCGGACTTATTTTGGCCGAGATATGCAAGTTATGAAGCTCCAAAAATCTTATTTTTTTGTTAATGCTGAAAATATTACATGGTCATCTTTGAATGCTCATAACTCGGGTATTTGATGTCGGATCATGGTCATTTTTGGCAAAAAATTAAATTTGCTGGCATGGCCATTTTTAAATGGCAATCTATAATTCTGATCTTAACGAGTCTAAAAAGGTATACCACTCAAAGATCGGACTTATTTTGGCCGAGATATGCAAGTTATGAAGCTCCAAAAATCTTATTTTTTTGTTAATGCTGAAAATATTACATGGTCATCTTTGAATGCTCATAACTCGGGTATTTGATGTCGGATCATGGTCATTTTTGAGCAAAAAATGAAATTTGCTGGCATGGCCATTTTTAAATGGCAATCTATAATTCTGATCTTAACGAGTCTAAAAAGGTATACCACTCAAAGATCGGACTTATTTTGGCCGAGATATGCAAGTTATGAAGCTCCAAAAATCTTATTTTTTTGTTAATGCTGAAAATATTACATGGTCATCTTTGAATGCTCATAACTCGGGTATTTGATGTCGGATCATGGTCATTTTTGGCAAAAAATGAAATTTGCTGGCATGGCCATTTTTAAATGGCAATCTATAATTCTGATCTTAACGAGTCTAAAAAGGTATACCACTCAAAGATCGGACTTATTTTGGCCGAGATATGCAAGTTATGAAGCTCCAAAAATCTTATTTTTTTGTTAATGCTGAAAATATTACATGGTCATCTTTGAATGCTCATAACTCGGGTATTTGATGTCGGATCATGGTCATTTTTGGCAAAAAATGAAATTTGCTGGCATGGCCATTTTTAAATGGCAATCTATAATTCTGATCTTAACGAGTCTAAAAAGGTATACCACTCAAAGATCGGACTTATTTTGGCCGAGATATGCAAGTTATGAAGCTCCAAAAATCTTATTTTTTTGTTAATGCTGAAAATATTACATGGTCATCTTTGAATGCTCATAACTCGGGTATTTGATGTCGGATCATGGTCATTTTTGGCAAAAAATGAAATTTGCTGGCATGGCCATTTTTAAATGGCAATCCATAATTCTGATCTTAACGAGTCTAAAAAGGTATACCACTCAAAGATCTGACTTATTTTGGCCGAGATATGCAAGTTATGAAGCTCCAAAAATCTTATTTTTTTGTTAATGCTGAAAATATTACATGGTCATCTTTGAATGCTCATAACTCGGGTATTTGATGTCGGATCATGGTCATTTTTGGCAAAAATGAAATTTGCTGGCATGGCCATTTTTAAATGGCAATCTATAATTCTGATCTTAACGAGTCTAAAAAGGTATACCACTCAAAGATCGGACTTATTTTGGCCGAGATATGCAAGTTATGAAGCTCCAAAAATCTTATTTTTTTGTTAATGCTAAAAATATTACATGGTCATCTTTGAATGCTCATAACTCGGGTATTTGATGTCGGATCATGGTCATTTTTGGCAAAAAATGAAATTTGCTGGCATGGCCATTTTTAAATGGCAATCTATAATTCTGATCTTAACGAGTCTAAAAAGGTATACCACTCAAAGATCGGACTTATTTTGGCTGAGATATGCAAGTTATGAAGCTCCAAAAATCTAATTTTTTTGTTAATGCTGAAAATATTACATGGTCATCTTTGAATGCTCATAACTCGGGTATTTGATGTCGGATCATGGTCTTTTTTGGCAAAAAATGAAATTTGCTGGCATGGCCATTTTTAAATGGCAATCTATAATTCTGATCTTAACGAGTCTAAAAAGGTATACCACTCAAAGATCGGACTTATTTTGGCCGAGCTATGCAAGTTATGAAGCTCCAAAAATCTTATTTTTTTGTTAATGCTGAAAATATTACATGGTCATCTTTGAATGCTCATAACTCGGGTATTTGATGTCGGATCATGGTCATTTTTGGCAAAAAATGAAATTTGCTGGCATGGCCATTTTTAAATGGCAATCTATAATTCTGATCTTAACGAGTCTAAAAAGGTATACCACTCAAAGATCGGACTTATTTTGGCCGAGATATGCAAGTTATGAAGCTCCAAAAATCTTATTTTTTTGTTAATGCTGAAAATATTACATGGTCATCTTTGAATGCTCATAACTCGGGTATTTGATGTCGGATCATGGTCATTTTTGGCAAAAAATTAAATTTGCTGGCATGGCCATTTTTAAATGGCAATCTATAATTCTGATCTTAACGAGTCTAGAAAGGTATACCACTCAAAGATCGGACTTATTTTGGCCGAGATATGCAAGTTATGAAGCTCCAAAAATCTTATTTTTTTGTTAATGCTGAAAATATTACATGGTCATCTTTGAATGCTCATAGCTCGTGTATTTGATGTCGGATCATGGTCATTTTTGGCAAAAAATTAAATTTGCTGGCATGGCCATTTTTAAATGCCAATCTCTAATTCTGATCTTAACGAGTCTAAAAAGGTATACCACTCAAAGATCGGACTTATTTTGGCCGAGATATGCAAGTTATGAAGCTCCAAAAATCTTATTTTTTTGTTAATGCTGAAAATATTACATGGTCATCTTTGAATGCTCATAACTCGGGTATTTGATGTCGGATCATGGTCATTTTTGGCAAAAAATGAAATTTGCTGGCATGGCCATTTTTAAATGGCAATCTATAATTCTGATCTTAACGAGTCTAAAAAGGTATACCACTCAAAGATCGGACTTATTTTGGCCGAGATATGCAAGTTATGAAGCTCCAAAAATCTTATTTTTTTGTTAATGCTGAAAATATTACTTGGTCATCTTTGAATGCTAATAACTCGGGTATTTGATGTCGGATCATGGTCATTTTTGGCAAAAAATGAAATTTGCTGGCATGGCCATTTTTAAATGGCAATCTATAATTCTGATCTTAACGAGTCTAAAAAGGTATACCACTCAAAGATCGGACTTATTTTGGCCGAGATATGCAAGTTATGAAGCTCCAAAAATCTTATTTTTTTGTTAATGCTGAAAATATTACATGGTCATCTTTGAATGCTCATAACTCGGGTATTTGATGTCGGATCATGGTCATTTTTGGCAAAAAATGAAATTTGCTGGCATGGCCATTTTTAAATGGCAATCTATAATTCTGATCTTAACGAGTCTAAAAAGGTATACCACTCAAAGATCGGACTTATTTTGGCCGAGATATGCAAGTTATGAAGCTCCAAAAATCTTATTTTTTTGTTAATGCTGAAAATATTACATGGTCATCTTTGAATGCTCATAACTCGGGTATTTGATGTCGGATCATGGTCATTTTTGGCAAAAAATGAAATTTGCTGGCATGGCCATTTTTAAATGGCAATCTATAATTCTGATCTTAACGAGTCTAAAAAGGTATACCACTCAAAGATCGGACTTATTTTGGCCGAGATATGCAAGTTATGAAGCTCCAAAAATCTTATTTTTTTGTTAATGCTGAAAATATTACATGGTCATCTTTGAATGCTCATAACTCGGGTATTTGATGTCGGATCATGGTCATTTTTGGCAAAAAATTAAATTTGCTGGCATGGCCATTTTTAAATGGCAATCTATAATTCTGATCTTAACGAGTCTAAAAAGGTATACCACTCAAAGATCTGACTTATTTTGGCCGAGATATGCAAGTTATGAAGCTCCAAAAATCTTATTTTTTTTGTTAATGCTGAAAATATTACATGGTCATCTTTGAATGCTCATAACTCGGGTATTTGATGTCGGATCATGGTCATTTTTGGCAAAAAATGAAATTTGCTGGCATGGCCATTTTTAAATGGCAATCTATAATTCTGATCTTAACGAGTCTAAAAAGGTATACCACTCAAAGATCGGACTTATTTTGGCCGAGATATGCAAGTTATGAAGCTCCAAAAATCTTATTTTTTT
Organism: Drosophila maculinotata; assembly: GCA_035045305.1. Classification (NCBI taxonomy): domain Eukaryota; kingdom Metazoa; phylum Arthropoda; class Insecta; order Diptera; family Drosophilidae; genus Drosophila; species Drosophila maculinotata. Next base: position 76,151 of record JAWNPD010000454.1, read on the forward strand.
GTTAATGCTGAAAATATTACATGGTCATCTTTGAATGCTCATAGCTCGGGTATTTGATGTCGGATCATGGTCATTTTTGGCAAAAAATGAAATTTGCTGGCATGGCCATTTTTAAATGGCAATCTATAATTCTGATCTTAACGAGTCTAAAAAGGTATACCACTCAAAGATCGGACTTATTTTGGCCGAGATATGCAAGTTATGAAGCTCCAAAAATCTTATTTTTTTTGTTAATGCTGAAAATATTACATGGTCATCTTTGAATGCTCATAACTCGGGTATTTGATGTCGGATCATGGTCATTTTTGGCAAAAAATGAAATTTGCTGGCATGGCCATTTTTAAATGGCAATCTATAATTCTGATCTTAACGAGTCTAAAAAGGTATACCACTCAAAGATCGGACTTATTTTGGCCGAGATATGCAAGTTATGAAGCTCCAAAAATCTTATTTTTTTGTTAATGCTGAAAATATTACATGGTCATCTTTGAATGCTCATAACTCGGGTATTTGATGTCGGATCATGGTCATTTTTGGCAAAAAATGAAATTTGCTGGCATGGCCATTTTTAAATGGCAATCTATAATTCTGATCTTAACGAGTCTAAAAAGGTATACCACTCAAAGATCGGACTTATTTTGGCCGAGATATGCAAGTTATGAAGCTCCAAAAAATCTTATTTTTTTGTTAATGCTGAAAATATTACATGGTCATCTTTGAATGCTCATAACTCGGGTATTTGATGTCGGATCATGGTCATTTTTGGCAAAAAAATGAAATTTGCTGGCATGGCCATTTTTAAATGGCAATCTATAATTCTGATCTTAACGAGTCTAAAAAGGTATACCACTCAAAGATCTGACTTATTTTGGCCGAGATATGCAAGTTATGAAGCTCCAAAAAATCTTATTTTTTTGTTAATGCTGAAAATATTACATGGTCATCTTTGAATGCTCATAACTCGGGTATTTGATGTCGGATCATGGTCATTTTTGGCAAAAAATGAAATTTGCTGGCATGGCCATTTTTAAATGGCAATCTATAATTCTGATCTTAACGAGTCTAAAAAGGTATACCACTCAAAGATCGGACTTATTTTGGCCGAGATATGCAAGTTATGAAGCTCCAAAAATCTTATTTTTTTGTTAATGCTGAAAATATTACATGGTCATCTTTGAATGCTCATAACTCGGGTATTTGATGTCGGATCATGGTCATTTTTGGCAAAAAATGAAATTTGCTGGCATGGCCATTTTTAAATGGCAATCTATAATTCTGATCTTAACGAGTCTAAAAAGGTATACCACTCAAAGATCGGACTTATTTTGGCCGAGATATGCAAGTTATGAAGCTCCAAAAATCTTATTTTTTTGTTAATGCTGAAAATATTACATGGTCATCTTTGAATGCTCATAACTCGGGTATTTGATGTCGGATCATGGTCATTTTTGGCAAAAAATTAAATTTGCTGGCATGGCCATTTTTAAATGGCAATCTATAATTCTGATCTTAACGAGTCTAAAAAGGTATACCACTCAAAGATCGGACTTATTTTGGCCGAGATATGCAAGTTATGAAGCTCCAAAAATCTTATTTTTTTGTTAATGCTGAAAATATTACATGGTTATCTTTGAATGCTCATAACTCGGGTATTTGATGTCGGATCATGGTCATTTTGGCAAAAAATGAAATTTGCTGGCATGGCCATTTTTAAATGGCAATCTATAATTCTGATCTTAACGAGTCTAAAAAGGTATACCACTCAAAGATCGGACTTATTTTGGCCGAGATATGCAAATTATGAAGCTCCAAAAATCTTATTTTTTTGTTAATGCTGAAAATATTACATGGTCATCTTTGAATGCTCATAACTCGGGTATTTGATGTCGGATCATGGTCATTTTTGGCAAAAAATGAAATTTGCTGGCATGGCCATTTTTAAATGGCAATCTATAATTCTGATCTTAACGAGTCTAAAAAGGTATACCACTCAAAGATCGGACTTATTTTGGCCGAGATATGCAAGTTATGAAGCTCCAAAAATCTAATTTTTTTGTTAATGCTGAAAATATTACATGGTCATCTTTGAATGCTCATAACTCGGGTATTTGATGTCGGATCATGGTCATTTTTGGCAAAAAATGAAATTTGCTGGCATGGCCATTTTTTAAATGGCAATCTATAATTCTGGTCTTAACGAGTCTAAAAAAGGTATACCACTCAAAGATCGGACTTATTTTGGCCGAGATATGCAAGTTATGAAGCTCCAAAAATCTTATTTTTTTGTTAATGCTGAAAATATTACATGGTCATCTTTGAATGCTCATAACTCGGGTATTTGATGTCGGATCATGGTCATTTTTGACAAAAAATTAAATTTTCTGGCATGGCCATTTTTAAATGGCAATCTGCAATTCTGATCTTAACGAGTCTAGAAAGGTATACCACTTAAAGATCGGACTTATTTTGGCCGAGATATGCAGAGTTATGAAGCTCCAAAAATCTTATTTTTTTGTTAATGCTGAAAATATTACATGGTCATCTTTGAATGCTCATAACTCGGGTATTTGATGTCGGATTTATGGTCATTTTTGGCAAAAAATGAAATTTGCTGGCATGGCCATTTTTAAATGGCAATCTATACTTCTGAGTCTTTAACGAGTCTAAAAAGGTATACCACTCAAAGATCGGACTTATTTTGGCCGAGATATGCAAGTTCTGAAGCTCCAAAAATCTTATTTTTTTGTTAATGCTGAAAATATTACATGGTCATCTTTGAATGCTCATAACTCGGGTATTTGATGTCGGATCATGGTCATTTTTGGCAAAAAATGAAATTTGCTGGCATGGTCATTTTTAAATGGCAATCTATAATTCTGATCTTAGCGAGTCTAAAAAGGTATACCACTCAAAGATCGGACTTATTTTGGCCGAGATATGCAAGTTATGAAGCTCCAAAAAATCTTATTTTTTTGTTATGCTGAAAATATTACTTGGTCATCTTTGAATGCTCATAACTCGGGTATTTGATGTCGGATCATGGTCATTTTTGGCAAAAAATGAAATTTGCTGGCATGGCCATTTTTAAATGGCAATCTATAATTCTGATCTTAACAGAGTCTAAAAAAGGTTATACCACTCAAAGATCGGACTTATTTTGGCCGAGATATGCAAGTTATGAAGCTCCAAAAATCTTATTTTTTTGTTAATGCTGAAAATATTACATGGTCATCTTTGAATGCTCATAACTCGGGTATTTGATGTCGGATCATGGTCATTTTTGGCAAAAAATTAAATTTGCTGGCATGGCCATTTTTAAATGGCAATCTAACAATTCTGATCTTAACGAGTCTAAAAAGGTATACCACTCAAAGATCGGACTTATTTTGGCCAAGAGAGATATGCAAGTTGCGAAGCTTCAAAAATCTTATTTTTTTGTTAATGCTGAAAATATTACATGGTCATCTTTGAATGCTCATAACTCGGGTATTTGATGTCGAATCATGGTCATTTTTAACAAAAAATGAAATTTTCTGGCATGGCCATTTTTAAATGGCAATCTATAATTCTGATCTTAACGAGTCTAAAAAGTTATACCACTTAAAGATCGGACTTATTTTGGCCGAGATATGCAAGTTATGAAGCTCCAAAAATCTTATTTTTTTGGTAATACTGAAAATATTACATGGTCATCTTTGAATGCTCATAACTCGGGTATTTGATGTCGGATTATGGTCATTTTTGGCAAAAAATGAAATTTGCTGGCATTGCCATTTTTAAATGGCAATCTATAATTGTGATCTTAACGAGTCTAAAAAGGTATTCCACTCAAAGATCTGACTTATTTTGGCCGAGATATGCAAGTTATGAAGCTCCAAAAATCTTATTTTTTTGTTAATGCTGAAAATATTACATGGTCATCTTGGAATGCTCATAGCTCGGGTATTTGATGTCGGATCATGGTCATTTTTGGCAAAAAATGAAATTTGCTGGCATGGCCATTTTTAAATGGCAATCTAAAATTCTGATCTTAACGAGTCTAAAAAGGTATACCACTCAAAGATCGGACTTATTTTGGCCGAGATATGCAAGTTATGAAGCTCCAAAAATTCTTATTTTTTTGCCAATGCTGAAAATATTACATGGTCATCTTTGAATGCTCATAACTCGGGTATTTGATGTCGGATCATGGTCATTTTTGGCAAAAAATTAAATTTGCTGGCATGGCCATTTTTAAATGGCAATCTACAATTCTGATCTTAACGAGTCTAAAAAGGTATACCACTCAAAGATCGGACTTATTTTGGCCGAGATATGCAAGCTATGAAGCTCCAAAAATCTTATTTTTTTGTTAATGCTGAAAATATTACATCGTCATCTTTGAATGCTCATAACTCGGGTATTTGATGTCGGATCATGGTCATTTTTGGCAAAAAATTAAATAATCTGGCATGGCCATTTTTAAATGGCAATCTATAATTCTGATCTTAACGAGTCTAAAAAGGTATACCACTTAAAGATCGGACTTATTTTGGCCGAGATATGCAAGTTTTGTTGCTCCAAAAATCTTATTTTTTTGTTAATGCTGAAAATATTACATGGTCATTTTTGAATGCTCATAACTCGGGTATTTGATGTCGGATCATGGTCATTTTTGGCAAAAGATGAAATAAGCTGGGGTGGCCATTTTTAAATGGCAATCTATAATTCTGATCTTAACGAGTCTAAAAAGGTATACCACTCAAAGATCGGACTTATTTTGGCCGAGATATGCAAGTTATGAAGCTCCAAAAATCTTATTTTTTTGTTAATGCTGAAAATATTACATGGTCATCTTTGAATGCTCATAACTCGGGTATTTGATGTCGGATCATGGTCATTTTTGGCAAAAAATGAAATTTGCTGGCATGGCCATTTTTAAATGGCAATCTATAATTCTGATCTTAACGAGTCTAAAAAGGTATACCACTCAAAGATCGGACTTATTTTGGCCGAGATATGCAAGTTATGAAGCTCCAAAAATCTTATTTTTTTGTTAATGCTGAAAATATTACATGGTCATCTTTGAATGCTCATAACTCGGGTATTTGATGTCGGATCATGGTCATTTTTGGCAAAAAATGAAATTTGCTGGCATGGCCATTTTTAAATGGCAATCTATAATTCTGATCTTAACGAGTCTAAAAAGGTATACCACTCAAAGATCGGACTTATTTTGGCCGAGATATGCAAGTTATGAAGCTCCAAAAATCTAATTTTTTTGTTAATGCT